>PVJS01037169.1:0-20070 GCA_004027185.1 Glis glis
AAAAAAAAAAAAATTACTTCTGACAGTATTTGATACTTAACACTTAAACTGGTTTTTAAAATATCAGAAGTGTATAATTTTACAGTTAGAAGGAATTATAGGAATCAGGTAGCCTATTCTCTTATTTATTTATTTATTGCTTTACTAGAGATTGAACCCAGGGGCATTCTACCTCTGAGCTACACCGCGAGCCCTATTTTTTATTCTTTATTTTGAAACAGGGTCTCACTAAGTTGCAGAGGGCCTCACTAAGTAGCTGAGGCTGGCCGCAAACCTGCAATCCTGTCTCAGCCTCCCAAGTACTGGGATTACAAGCATGTGCCACCACACCTAGCTTCTCCTTCAATTTAAAACTACATGTTAAGCTGGGCGTGGTGGTGCACGCTTGTAATCCCAGTTCTTGGGAGGCTGAGACCAGAGGATCCGGGTTCGTGGTCAGCCTCAGCTACTTAGTGAAGCCCTCTGCAACTTAGTGAGACCCTGTTTCCAAATAAAGAATAAAAGATAGGGCTGGGGGTGTAGCTCAGAGGTAGAATGCCCCTGGGCTCAATCCGCGGTACCACAAAATAAATAAATAAATAAATAAATAAATAAATAAATAAAACTACATGTTAGATAATAAGTAAAAAAAATTGAATTTTTGTTTCCATTGTTTTTAATCTGTTAATGAAATGAAAAACAAAGTCTGCAATAATGGAATTCAATATCAATAGACTTTATATCCTTATGCTTCTATTTTTAACTTATAATTAGTCAAGAATTTAAAAAGTATTCATATTGCATGTAAGCTTATTTTAATTTTTCACCCATTTTGTACAACTGTCTTACCCATATTTATTGTGTATCTAGAATGGTTTCTAAGGGACATGCTGGGGTTATAACTGTCCCAGCTTCCAACTTAGTCCAGGGTACAGACAAATAAACAGCAATGCCAATACAGTATAGTGAGTGCTGGAACACAGTGAGCACAGATGTCCTGGTTAGGGGAATAATCAAGAAAGGATTCTTGGAAAAAGTGACACATTGAACAAGACCTGAAGGAAGAGGAGAAAAGACTGGAGAAAGAATTATTCTATATGCAAGAAGGAAACATTACATACAAAGGGCCTGGAGTAGCAAAGACTGTTGAAACTGGCAGAAACTACAGAAGTATGGGTGGAAACAAGGCTCAAAAAAGAATGGTTGAGGGCTGGGCGTGGTGGCACGCGCTTTGTAATCCCAGTACTTGGGAGGCGGAGACCGGAGGATCCGGGTTCAAGGCCAGCCTCAGCTACTTAGTGAGGCCTCCGCAACTTTGTGAGACCCGGTTTCAAAATAAAGTATATTAAAAAAAAAATAAGGCCGGGGATGTAGCTCGGAGGTAGAAAGCCCCTGGGTTCAATCCCCGGTACCACAAGAAAAAAAAAAAAAAAAAAGAATGGTTGAAGGTGAGAAGAAAGTCTGAAGAATAGGTGTTTGGAAAGATCAATAGTGCCCAACACAAGAAAGAAGACTTTGAAATATCCACTGGACTTAATAATAAGGAGGTTTTTGACATCTGGGAGGGAACAATCACCATTTGAATTAACTAGAAAGCATGGGAGTCACAAAAGTATGCATAGCAAATGTGGACAATTCTTTGAAGTCCTTTGATAGAGAAAGAGAAGACAGAAATAAGATGATAGAGGGGGAATGATATGCTTCTTAAAGATAAAGAGTCTAGTCTAGAGCATGAGTGAATAACAGGGAAGCGCCAACATGGAAGGAAGGTTTGCAGGCAGAACTCATGGGGACACTGCGCCAGGAGGGATGGAATCCAGAGCACAGTGGAGATCCGGGGCATCAGATGCCTCTGTAGTAAGCTGTATCCTTATGCTTAGGCGCAGTGGCGCACGCTTGTAATCCCAGTACTTGGGAGGCAGAGACCGGAGGGTCCGGGTTCGCGGCCAGCCTCAGCTACCTAGTGAGGCCCTCTGCAACTTCGTGAGACCTGAAGGACCAAAATAAAGGATAAAAAATAGGGCTGGGATCCCTGATACTGCAAAAAAAAAAAAAAAAAATTTTTTTTGTAGTACTGGAGATCGTTTCATACATTTTTAAATTTTTCTTTTTTTTTTAAGTGTTGGGGATTGAACCCACTTGCTATATAAGTGCTCTACCACTAAGCTACATCTTCAGCCCACCTTCTGCTTTTTAATTTAAACCACGTGAAAAATCACCATTGCAAATTAACATGTTTAATTTGTATAAAACTACCCTGAAAAAGGGAAGCACCTCTCAAATTTAAAGACAACATTCTTATATATTAATAAACTGTAATTTATTTGGTTAAAGAATTACTAAAACCTATGAGTCAAGTATTTTAGGATTTGAATTAAATTTTTCTAGATATTCCAGTACCAAAGTACTTAAGTAATTCTTAAAAAGTAATTCACTTAAAGGTCCAAAAATGTAACCTAGTTTATATTCATTATGTATCTGATTCCCTGGGGTTTTCATTTTCCTGAAAGAAATTTAACTTAAAACAAAATGTCTTTTCTACTGACTAATTGAAATGGGAGTGTTAGATAGCATTTTGTTTTGTTTTTTGTTCTGTTTGCTGCTCTAGTAAATGAGTAATGGGAAGACAAGACAAGACCTGGCATATCTAAGTGCTGACAGCAGTGGTAGGCAAGGCTTATGTGTTCGTTATTCTTTATGTCACCTATCATCTTGCTAGAAAAACCCCTTTATAACTTGGTTAAAAGATAACTTTATTATATATTTTTAGCATCATAGGTAATTTCCTGCAACTCAATATCTGATGAAATAGAATTTATTTGATTTATAAAGCATTTGGCAATTAATAAAATGTTTTCATGTTTTATTACTTTTTAAGACATGTCATCTGAAGAGTTCAAATTGCTAGATAATGACAACCCATTTCTAGATATCTAAATCAAAGTCCAAAAGTCCAAATGACATTTTTTTTTTTTGCGGTACCGGAGATTGAACCCAACGGGGGTTCTACCTCCAAGCTACACCCCCGGCCCTATTTTTTATCCTTTATTTTGAAACTGGGTCTCACGAAGTTGTGGAGGGCCTCACTAAGTAGCTGAGGCTGGCCGCAAACCCGGATCCTCCGGTCTCCGCCTCTCAAGTACTGGGATTACAAGCGTGTGCCACCACGCCTGGCTCAAATGACATTTAACCTCTGTGCTAGCATGTACTGGATACAAAAATAATTTCTACCATATGGTATTCATATTTCCAAAGTTGATATTTCCTGACCAGGTATTTTGTTCCTCATATTACCACACAGTTCTTAGTTGCTTAATATCATTTTTCATGTCATGTACTATTTCATTAAATGTAATATGAATTTAACTCCTATTATTTCAAAATATATTTAATTAAAAGCAATCTGTAAGTAAATTAATAAAAAATTAACTTAGAACAAAATATTCCTCTTATTGTCATTAGGTATTGGCTTAACATAGAAACAAATTTCTCCAAATTTTGTTTTAATTTCTTTTATGATTGGAAGAGTAAATGACTATACTTATATTTTAGTTTTTTATGAATAAGATAAACCAAATATAGACAGGATTATAAAGAACTAATTGATTAATACTTTTAAAAAGCTTAAGTGTAATTTTCTCTTGACTTATTATTCATAAACAAAATGTGCTTAGATTTCCCATGAAATAAATAAGTCATACATCAAAACATTACTTATATTTTAATAATGAAGTATGTAAAGACATAAAATGTAAATATATATAAATTAAATAGATTATTAGGTACATCAGTTAAATCAAATGGCATTTAATCAATAAATAAAAGGCTAAATATAAAATAATTTTTAGTTTGATAGCTCCAAGTAGAATTATTTACGATATAAGGGAATACACACAATAATATGTCCATTCTTGTCGTTCATTCAGAGGCATTACATGTTGACAAACCTGCATATAAAAACAGAAAGCTTTTACTTTTTTTACTTGTTGGATAATTTTCAATAGGACAACATTTCTAGTCTTTGTATAAAAATATCCCTGTGAAGCTGAGCACAATAGTGTGTGCCTGTAGTCCCAGGTACTTGCGAGCCTGAGGCAGGAGGTATTAGCCCATGAGTTGGAGACTGGACAACATAACAAGACTGTCTTAAAAAAAAAAAACCCTGTCCATATAAAACTGAATAATATTTGTCCTTAGCAGAGATTGGCAATCTAGGATCTAGGTTTAATGAGATAATCCAGTTTAAATCCTTCTACTACAGTACTTGTTAGTTTGTGTAAACATCAAAGAAAGGTAGTAGAAAGTGGAGTAAAATCTTTTCGTTGCTCGGCATTTCCTAAAATCTTAATTGGAGAAACATAAAAGATCCCCTCTCTTTATCCTTTATCTTGAATCATTCTAGAATGTTTTAGAATTTCCTGGACAGTATGGAGAAAGAAAGGGTAAGAATAAACAACTTTTCCTTTGTTCCTCCACTAGACTGGAAGTCTACTGATCTGACCCTGACTTTGAATTCATGGCTAAATCAGAAACTCAGAGTTCTTCTAACACCAGAACTATGGCTGTTTCTGGCTCCTGACTTAGTTGCTTGTCTAAAACTCAGAGGTATTTTCTCTCTCAGACAAGGCAATCTTGGGAATTTTTGTTGTGGTGGTGGTGGTACTGGGGATTGAACCCAGAGGCATTCTACCTCTGGGCTACAACCCCAACCCTATTTTTTTTTTTTTATGAAACAGAGTCTCACTAAATTGCAGAGGGCCTCACTAAGTTGCTGAGGTTGGCCATGAACCTGTGATCCTCCTGTCTCAGTCTCCCAAAAACTGGGATTATAGGCATACACCACCGCACCCAGCTAATCTTAGGAAATCTTAATACTGCAGATAAAAATATTTTGGGTTATTAAGATTCTGATTACTACTACTTTGTATTTTTCTATATGATGTTCAAAAGTGCTTTCACATATCATTTTAGTTTTAACTTTAACCTTGTAAAATACCTAAAACTAGTGATACTATCTTAATTTTACCTTTAAAGAGCCTGGAACAGAGAGGTTAAGTGAACTTTCCATAATCACTCAACCAAAGAATGACAAAGTTGGATTAGAACAAAAATTTCCTGTGTCTGGGCAGAGAATGACACTAATATGAATATCTCACTTAAAATAATTTCATATCTACATGTTTATTCATAGCATTAGTAGCAAAACTTCCATTTCAAAGAGATGAGACAAAGGGCTTTAAGTAGAAAATAATGCATTACCATTGTAGACTTTGGTGCCACTTCTACTGCAAATATGTTGAGTCCTCTGTTGTTTACGCAGTTTTTACTTAGCTCATTGTTGATGTGAATAATCACTTTATTATCTGACTATAAAGAAAATTCATAAGTTGTTAGTTCTTTCTTCAATAGAGACATATATAAACATCAGAAGAAGTCCTAAAATTCTATATTAATATAATACAGTCTATCACAAATTCATAAAAAAACCTGGCTCCTTCTCTCAACTTTGTGACGTTTTGTCACCATTCTCAGTCCAACCTATCACCAATTATATACTCTTTTCTTCTAAATGTGACTTGGATTTGCCCTTTAATCTTTATTCTCAGGCCACTGTGGATACTAAGGCCATATTATCTCCTCCTTGGCTTATTGCAGCAATAGCCTGGATTTCTTTTATTTTATCTCTAGTTTGTCTACCCTCCATTCACTCTGATACTACCTTCCAACTAATATGACAGAAACATACACTTAATTGTGTTACTCCTTCATTCACTCACTCAATAATTATATAATTATTTAGTATTAACTATGTGTTGGGCACTGTTTTAGGTTCTAGAGACACTGAGATAAAAGATCCAATTCCTGATTCCATTGAGCTAATTCATAGTCTAGGGGAGAAAGACAAAATGACAATTACAGATTACTTTGATAAGACTTACAATAGAGGTATTCATAAAGATGTATGTTAATGTTATTTATGTTCCTAATAGTCCTTCAAATAAAGCTGTCTGCTTCTGCAAAGCAGCTATTCTCTCTTTCCCCTAAACTTCATATTGACTTTTCCCCAGGATTCTCCTGCACACTGTTTGTCTTGCTTCTAAAGGTGGTCTCCTAGTATATCTAAATCCAAGTCATCCACCAATGTTCAATTCCCACATCCCAGTCCCCTCTTCCCTCATCACAAATCTTTCCTAACTCCCATGGTCCAAGCTAGAAAACATATAAATAGAATAAAACTATTGCATATACAAATAATACTATATAATTTTCCATTTAATTATTCTTTGATCTTTTTGGCAGGTATTAATTTTATCTTTCCAACTAGCCCATAAACTCCTTGAAAGCAAAGACCATGTTTTATACTTTCTGGTAGCCCCTATTGGGTATCAATCTAAACAAAACACTGCACACAGATTATGCTGTGTATTCATTATCTCCAAATATTTAACTTTCATATTTTAAAAAAAACAGTGATCTCAAGCCTTTTAAAATCATGTAAGAATTATCATGCCCAGTTTAATTTAGAAACCTTGAAAGAAAGAATTGCCCATTTGTTGTAGTTAGATATAAAATGTCCACTAAAGAGCTCATTTATTAATATTCAGGGTTGATATAGTGGGGTCATGAGGGTTGTGATCCCAGCAGTGGATAAATCCGTTGTAATGGATTTACCTGGGTGGTACCCAGTAGACCAGTAGGGTGTAGCTGGAGGAGGTGGTCCCTGGGATGTGGCCTTAGGGATTGTATGTATAGTTCCTCCTCCCCCTGCTCACTCCCCTGCTTCTGGCCTCCCATAATGTAAAGAGCATGGCCCATGTGCTCTCCCTCGGCCTCCCGCCACCATGCCCTGAGATCCGCAGTCCTAAGCCTCGCAAAGACTGAACCCAAAACTGTAAGAAAATAAATCTTCTTTCCTAAAAATTACATGGTCAATCTTTAGATTATAGGTGCAAGAATGCTGATGGATATACCATTACAAACATTATTAGTATAATAGAATAATCATCATATAAAAATAGAATGATAAAGAAGATAATATATTAGTAAATTTCATAGTAAAATAAAGAGAACCACATCATAACTGGTACCTTATTTTCAATAACTGATGTTATCCAGGTGTCGCAGTTGTAAGTGTATACGATTATATTTTCATAGCCCTCCATTACTTTGGCATCACCCTTGTTAAGGACAGAGGTACAAATGGCCTTCTCAAGTTGCCCGCTGCTTGCCTCCAAATGGACAGCTTTAATCCTTGGCTTGCATTTTTCTGAATAGATGTCAACCACAAATGGACATGCCTGATATGGAAGAAAAAGAAAATCTTGCTTTAGCTTTCTAGTAGAATCTAAAATACATTATTTAATTATTAATATATTTATCATATGATTTAAAAATGCACTAAACTTTCTAGTTTGTCTAGATATACTTTTAGTACTATGAACTGACTAATAAAAAAGCATGAAATGCTAACTTTTTCACAGCATATTAACTAATGTTCATAGAAAAGGAAAGGAAATAACCATTAGCAAATCAGCAATACCTCCTTTAAGTAATAATACCATTTCTCCATTTGACTCAGTCATAACTAATATCATGTCTTTTAATTTCCTTTTCTAATTTTAAGGTTACAGAAGGAATTCACCTAAGGGTTCTAAAGAAATTATGTTGAGCTGGACATGGTGACTCATGCCTGTAATCCCAGTACTTGGGAGGCTGAGACAGGAGGAGGATTGCAGGTTCAAGGCCAGCCTCAGCAATGTAGTGAGACCCTGTTTCAAAATAAAAAATAAAATAGGATTGAGGGGTATAGCTTAGAGGTGGAATGTCCCTGAGTTCAACCCCCAGTACTGCAAAAAAAAGAAAGAAATCATGTTTACAACTGAAACAATGTATGGATATAGCATACTAGAAAGAATCTAATGTAGAAAAATAAGTTCAGAATTCAAACTTAGCTTAAAAACACCTATAAAATCTGATACGTGAGAGTATTTTCTGCAACTGGAACTGAGTTTTTCTAGTGTCTACCTTTAGTCTTTACCACAGCCTACAATGTGCTGCGCACAGTCGCCTTTGCTTCTCTACCAGGCTCAGTCTCCTGCTTTGCTATATTCCAGCTACACTGATCGTCCAGATCTCAGAACAAATGAAGCTCGTTTCCATGGCAGGGCTGTGTAAGCAGTGCTCTCTCCAGTGGAAGACTCTTCTCCTATCTCTTCACATGGGTACCTTCTCCTTCATGCCACCTCCGCAGAGAGATCTGCTCTCTTCTTCCAATCTCCCTCTTTCCCCATTGTTCTCTTCTTCAGCTTCTTGCTTGCTTCTTCAAAACACACTTTTGAAATGATTTTACTTATTTGTATTTTAATTAGTCATTCTCTTTCATAGAATATAAACTCCATGAGGGCAACAATCTTGATTATTTTATTCATCATTGTACTATCGGTGCCTCTTTCTTAGACTTATCACATACTGGTATTCAATAAGTATTTGTTGAATAAGTGAATAAATTCACAAACATCAATGGTCATCTTTGGGGGGGTAAAAGGTAAAAGCTGAAGTTAATTTAGTAGAATAGCAACATAATTTTTTATTTATTTATTTTTGGTAATGCTAGGATTGAACCCAGGGCCTTACACTTGCTAGGCAAGTGTAAGCACTGTACCACTGAGCTAGATCCCCAGCTCGTAAAACATTTTAATAACTCCAAACTTTGGCAATAATAAAGTTACCCTTTTAAGAGAGATAGTAGGAGTTAGGGAGTGCAGCTCAGTGGTAAAGTATATGCTTAGCATGCACAAGGGCCTGAGTTTAATCCCTAGTACACACAGCAACAACAAAAAGGCAAAAGAACTGGCTTGGTAATTGGACTGCCATTGATAATCTGCATAAACTGCGGGAAGTCACTTAGTTCCTATGAGGCTTAGTTTCTTCATTTAAAAAATGGAAATGAATAGTATGTATTCTTCCAGGGGTTGTTGGAAATATCTAATGAAGTGATGTGCGTGAAAATATTTTATGACATAAAACTCTAAAAAATTTTTTTAAATAATTATAATGTGCCATTTAAAAATGTTTTTATAATGTGGTATTTTAAAGGTTTATTTTTCAGTAACTGAATAGATTCTGGTAACTTTTTGCCATTTTTAAAGTTTTGGTTATCAGTTTTAATTTGACAGAGTATCCATACTTAAAGATTCACTGAGCCAGGCGTGATGGTGCACGCCTGTAATCCCAGTACTTGGGAAGCTGAGACAGGAGAATCGCAGGTTCAAGGACAGCCTCAGCAAGTAGTGAGACTCTCATCAACCTAGTGAGACCCTGTTTCAAAAATAAAAATAAAGTAGGGATGGGGGTGTAGCTTGGAGATAGAATGCCCCTGGATTCAATCACCAGTACCTTAAAAAAAATATTCACTGGCCGGGCGTGGTGGTGCACGCTTGTAATCCCAGTACTTTGGGAGGCGGAGACCGGAGGATCCGGGTTCGCGGCCAACCTTAGCGCGCGCGCGATCTCTCTCTCTCTCTCTCTCTCTCTCTCTCTCCTCTCTCTCTCTCTCTCTCTCTCTACCTAGTGAGGCCCTCCGCAACTTCGTGAGACCCGGTTTCAAAAATAAAAGCATAAAAAAATAGGGCCCGGGCGTAGTGCGGAGGTAGAACGCCCCTGCGTTCAATCCCCGGTACCGCAAAAAAAAAAAAAAAAAAAAAATTCACTGAAACTAAAACATTTTTAAAGGTCCTTATAAAAAACACTTTCTCTGTTTTTGTTTTGTTTTGTTTTGTTTTTTGGGTATTGAACTCAGGGGCATTCTACCTCTGAGCTATACCACTAGTCCATTTTATATTTTTATTTTGAAACACAGTCTCACTAAATTGCTGACACTGGCCTTGAACATGCAATCCTCCTGTCTCAGCCTCCCAAATACTGGGATTACAGGAATGTGGCACTGCGCCCAGCTTCTTGTAATTTTAAAAATAAATTTCATCACAACTAAAAAAGCTGTCCTATGCCTTATTGTTTTTTTCTGCTTATATCCTTGATCTTTTATTTACTTATTCTCATATTCTTACTAAATAAATATCAGAAGCATATAACAAGCAAGAAAACTATTAACTGTAAGTTGTTATAAAACTTTTAACACTATATACACAATAAGGAATACTGGGAATACTGTAATAATACAACCTAGATTATGGGATGCTACTTAAATTTAGAATAATATTTAGTTCTCAGTTATCGTTAGTCAAAATAAAAGTGAAATTAAAGTATGATATGCAGTTTTTACAGTGTAAAACATGAAGTAAATTTTTCCCCACTCTGAATTCTAAAAGGAATTTATACCATAAAATTATTTGAATGAAAGAGAAACCTAAATATGTTAAGACTTGCTTATCAAAATTCAATAAAAGAAGAACTAGTAGTTCTTTAGGATGGATACTAAGGAATGGTATAGCTGGGTCATACAGTGATTCCATTCCTAGTTTTTTAAGGAACCTCCAAATTGATTTCCATAACAGTTGTATTAATTTACAATGCCATCAACAGTGTATAAGAGTTTCTTTTTCCCCATATAAATTTTTCTGCGATGATTCAACATGATTTACAGATAAAAACAGAATTAGCCGGGCATGGTGGCGCACGCTTGTAATCCCAGTACTTAGGAGGCTGAGACAGGAGGATCATAGGTTCGCGGCCAGCCTCAGCTACTCAGTGAGGCCCTCCGCAACTTAGTGAGACCCTGTTTCAAAATAAAGAATAAAAAATAGGGCTGGGGGTGTAGCTCAGAGGTAGAATGCCCTTGGATTCAATCCTTAGTAACCCCCCAAAAAATTAAATCATGATGAATGCATAAAATGAAATCAGATCTCTACAGATAAAATCTCTTTAAAGAGAATCAACAATAACAGCTGAGTAAATCATTTGATGGTTTCTTTTTTTTTGCGGTACTGGAGATTGAACTCAGGGACATTCTACCTCCAAGCTACACCCCCCAGCCCTATTTTTTATTTTTTATTTTGAAACAGGGTCTCACTAAGTTGCGGAGGGCCTCACTAAGTAGCTGAGGCTGGCCACGAACCCGGATCCTCCTGTCTCAGCCTCCCAAGTACTGGGATTACAAGCGTGCTCCACCACGCCCGGCTATTTGATGGTTTCTTCTACAGCTTTAGCTAGATAGAACTCAAAAGGGGGAAAGTGAGAATAAAAAAGTTCTTGCAAACTTTGGAAAAACTGATAATTCTGTGTCACAGTTACCATTAGCCATGAGAACTGTTGTTAAGCCTATTCAATTAATCAGAAACAACCCCACCTCAATGAACGTACTTTTGTAAGAAAACCAGTGTCAGTTCCTCACTTTTCAAAGTCAGGCAATCAGGAATAGAGTCACACCAATAAGTATACCACAATAATTTCACCTGAGTAACCATGTTCCCCATATGCCATCAACTCATTTATGTCTTTAAAAGCTAGACAATCTTCGAACTTCATGCCTCCCCCAAACCCCAAAATAGATACAATGCGTATTCTGCTCTAATATGGAGCAACTGTGCCTGACCAATATAGATCTCCATTATAGTAAGCAATAAATATAGCTTTGTCTTTTTGTTTCAGTTATTAAGTGGTGATCTCATCATCCTTTGATACTTTCCACTACAATTTCTTTTTGCCCTATAAATTTTAAATAATGTGAATAGATTACTGATTCAATATATAAATAAAATTTAAATTGAATAAAATTGTATCTCATAAGTCCTTCTTGCCCGTGGTTTCAAAGGTAAACAACATCAATAAATGCTTTCAACGGTTTTAAATTGCTCTTAACTAATTTCTCTATTAAGTAAAAGCATGTTTAACAAAATCAACATTGTTCATAGATTAGATGATTTTATTTATTTTATTATTTTGTTTTTTATTATTTTATTTTATTTTATTATTTTATTTTATTATTTTATTTTATTTTATTATTTTATTTTATTTTATTTTATTTTATTATTTTATTTTATTTTATCTTTTTGCGGTACTGGGGATTGAACCCAGGGGCGTTCATCCTCCGCGCTACATCCCCGGCCCTATTTTTATACTTTATTTTTGAAACTGGGTCTTGTGAAGTTGTAGAGGGCCTCGCTAAGTAGAGAGAGAGAGAGAGAGAGCGCGCTGAGGCTGGCCGCGAACCCGGATCCTCCGGTCTCCACCTCCCAAAGTACTGGGATTACAAGCATGTGCCACCACGCCCGGCTAGATGATGATTTTATAACATGGTTAAAATGTGGGATTCACTGTTAGGTTAAAGTAGTATATAAGGGCTGAAGGTATAACTCAGTGGTTGGGTGCTTGCCTAACATGTGAGGAGCCCTGGGTTTGATATCCAGCACTGAAAAAACAACAATAAAAAATTAAAGTAGAACATAAAAAGTTACTGTAACAATTCACCTCCTATTACTAAAGATGGTAAAAGAAAAAAAAGCAGCAAGGTGTGGTGGTGTATGCTTGTAATCCCAGGACTGGGAGGATCGCAGGTTCGCTTAGTGAGATCCTATTTCAAAATAAAGAATAAAAACTAGGGCTGGGGGTGTAACACGGAGGTAGAAGGCCCCTGGGTTCAATCCCCACTACCACAAAAAAAAAGTAGAACGTCTCAGAAAACAGATTTATGAGGGATGTTAAATGATGTCAAAACTAGGAATTACCCTCTGCAACTTAGTGAAACCCTGTTTCAAAATAAAAGAATAAAATAGGGCTGGGGGTGTAGTTCAGAGGTAGAATACTCCTGGGTTTCATCCCACACACAAAAAAACAACAAGGAATTAGCCGGGCGTGGTGGCGCACGCTTGTAATCCCAGTACTTTGGAAGGCGGAAACCAGAGGATCCGGGTTCGCGGCCAGCCTCAGCTCGCTCGCTCTCTCTCTCTCTCTCTCTCTCTCCTTAGCGAGGCCCTCCGCAACTTCGTGAGACCCAGTTTCAAAATAAAGTATAAAAAATAGGGCCGGGGGCGTAGCGTGGAGGTAGAACACCCCTGCGTTCAATCCCCAGTACCGCAAACAAACAAACAACAAGGAATTAAACCAACGTTTCAATGCACTTAAAATTTGTCAATGGTAGTGTTGCCCTTAAATTCATATATGGAAAAGGGACAGTACTATTTTTAAGAGTATAAACACATGTATTGTTGCTTAATGTGCCCAGAAACCAAGAATCTTAAATTCTATGTTTTATTTTTTAATATACTTTTATTGGTACATTGTAGTCTCACATCATAATGAAGTTCAGAGTGATAGGGACATACATGCACACAGCACTTGGTGAGCTTCCCCCAAATTCTGTATTTTAAACTTGACATAGATAAGATTTAAGAAGGAAGCCATAATTTTTATTAACCCTCTGGTTTGTTCAACTTTATACCTATCATGTTATTGATACAGATAATGATAGTTGATATACAGTATACACAGTGCTTTGCATAAGCCAGCAACTGTTCCAAGTGTTTTATAAATATTTACCCAAGAAAGATCATTTATAAAAAGACCAGAATTCCAAGTTCTCATATAGACACATTCTCTTTATTCTAAGAGCCTTTATTCTGTTAAGACAAAGAGTTTTCTTGGCCTCCTGGTGCTTACCACAGTCTGTGTTCTTACACTGTATAGAAAGAGGAGGCAGAGTAAGCCTACCCCATATACACCTCAGTCCAGGCCCTGTGCCTGGTCTGTATTGCAAATGGGGAGACATAGAAAAAAAAAGAGTTTTCTTATATAAACAAGACTTTAGCAACTCAAATAGCCATCTCCAATTAAAGAGCCTTTTTTTTTTTTTTTTTTTTGCGGTACCAGGGATTGAACCCAGGGGCATTCTACCTCCGGGCTACACCCCCAGCCCTATTTTTTATTCTTTATTTTGAAACAGGGTCTCACTAAGTTGCGGAGGACCTCACTAAGTAGCTGAGGCTGGCCCCGAACCTGGATTCTGTGGTCTCAGCCTCCCAAGTACTGGGATTACAAGTGTGTGCCACCATTCCCGGCTAAGAGCATATTTTTTAATTACCAACTTTTTTCCTGCATATCATATGCTCAATCTCTTTTGCTTCTGAATTATTTAAATGTTGACAGTAACTAAATTTCAGGTAAGAACAGAACTTCAATAGCAGAAACATACTGTTACACCCAGAATTCAATCATACACTACTGAAATTCAAGGATTTGTGTGCTCAATTAAAAAATCATGTCAGGAAAACGCTCAATGTGAAAAATATTCTGAATACTTAAACCCACCGGCAAACTTTGAGAATGCTTTACCTCTGTCAACTCCAGAGCTTTGTTGTAGCCCATTGCGTGTAAAGTCACCCAAAGGTCACGAGGATCTCCTTCTCCATCATTGGCTTCCATTAGATTCAAATCCATAAAGCCTTGCCTTGTTAGTTCATTCTTCTTTGTATCAAAATTCTCTGTTAAAACAACCAAACGTTTTTCTTACCTAATTTAAAAATTCATACATTTTTTTTTTTTTTGCGGTACCGGGGATTGAACCCAGGGGCGTTCTACCTCCGCGCTACACCCCCGGCCCTATTTTTTTATACTTTATTTTGAAACCGGGTCTCACGAAGTTGCGGAGGGCCTCACTAGGTAGAGAGAGAGAGAGAGACAGGGAGGGAGAGAGAGATAGATAGAGAGAGAGAGAGAGAGTGCGAGCGCTGAGGCTGGCCGCGAACCCGGATCCTCCGGTCTCCGCCTCCCGAAGTACTGGGATTACAAGCGTGCGCCACCACTCCCGGCTCATACATTTACTAAAATGCCTATGATAAATTATTCTTCATAATTGCTTATCTTAAAGGAGGCCTTATACATCTGTAAGCAGTCTAAAGCAGAGTGAGGATGTCTCAAAACATGCTTGAGAGCTACTTTTCTAAACTCCCACAACTCAGCAGAGGCACTATCACAGAACATGATTGTTTCCAACAAATCCTGAAGTTATGAATAGTGCAAACACATTCCAAAAGTAGAGGAAATCTAACTTTTCTTGGTAAATTCTAATCTGCCTACTCATTTGGTTCATACTGATTGATATGTTTCATATATATTTGCCCTTAAACCCAACAGAACCTAGATGAATTGGATATAATATCCCCCAAGTTACTGGAGTTTCAGAAAGGGAGATGTGGATAGTGCCAGATTTAAGGAGAATACTATATACCCAATTCCTCTAACTTTAATTGAATTGTCTCTTACACCTTGAAAGACTATTCAATAATGGGGAACTAATTTTCCCAGGCAAATCTAAGTATGCCCATTTTAACATTATTTGTGAGAAAAATAAATTCACCTAAAAGGATCTAGACACATATAATTCCTGAATTTGTCTATGTCTATTTGTCTATATGTCATATTTGTTTTTAAATATGTCTATGGATAATGAACAACCAATTTATGCATTATATTTTGGTAATTGTCCTGTAACAAGAAAGATCTTATTTTCCAACTCCCTTCTATAATTTATTCAAGTAAAATTGGTATTTTTATTTGAGATAGCACTTCTCGTATTATTATAAGAAAAGAAGGAGATACACCTGTCTAAACCTGGTTGACTGTTTAATAGTTAAAAAATGTTTGGAGGTGAAAGTGACTCACATCTTTTACAAGGAAAAAATATATGCAGATTAAATTAGATCAGGGAGAGAAATGGTAGCTACTAAAATGAAAGTTGGAGCTATTATGTTGCAACGTGAGATGAAAAAATTAATATTTGATATAAAATACGAAGAAATTACTACTTTAAAGGAAAATGTATATTGATACTATGCTATAGAGACTAGCAATAACTAACCAACTTTTAAAACTTAAAATTTTCAATGCTCATTAATGTTTAAAAAGTTTATAAACACCTGACTACAAGACCTAGTATAAAACTATTTTAACACTGTGGTACTGGTGAAATAACTGACAAAGTCAATGGAATAGAATAGAAAACCCATAAATATACCCACACAACTGATATTTACCATAGCAATGGGTCGGGTGTGGTGGCGCATACTTGTAATCCCAGTACTTGGGAGGCTGAGACAGGAGGATTGCAGGTTCATGGCCAGCCTCAGCTACTCAGTGAGGCCCTCCACTACTCAGTGAGACCCTGTTTCAAAATAAAGAATAAAAAATAGGGCTGGGGGTATAACTCAGAGGTAGAATGCCCCTGGGTTCAATCCCCAGTACCACACACAAAAAAAAGTAGGAACAAGTTAATGGAGAAAGAATAGTCTTTTCAACAATGATACTGAATTAACTGGGCACCCACATGCAAGAATAAATAAATCTAGATATAGACCTTATAAAAATTAACACAAAATGGGTCAACAGACTCAAATGTAAAACATAAAACTTCTAGAAGATAACATAGAAGAAAATCTAGGCAACCTTGGATTTGGTGATGTTTTATTTTTATTTTTTTTTTTTGTGCGGTACTGGGGATTGAACCCAGGGGCATTCTACCTCCGAACTACACTCCCAGCTCTATTTTTTATTCTTTATTTTGAAACAGGGTCTCACTAAGTTGCGGAGGGCCTCACTAAGTAGCTGAGGCTGGCCGTGAACCCGGATCCTCCAGTCTCAGCCTCCCAAGTACTGGGATTACAAGTGTGCACCACCACACCCGGCTCAGTGATGAGGTTTTAGGTACAATATCAAAAGCATATAAACCAAAAGCATAATCCATGAAAGAAAAATTTCTAAAGTGGGACTTCATTAAAATTGAAAACTTCTGCTCTAGAAAATCACTGTTAAAAGAATGAAAATACAAGGCACTGACTTGGAGAAAACATCTTCAAAATACACATCTGATAAAGTACTTGTATTCAAATCATACAAAGAACTCTTAAAACTCAACAATAAGAAAATAAATGTCTCGATTAAGCAGTGGTCAAAAGATCCTAACAGACACCTCACCAAAGATACACAGATGACAAATAAACATATGAAAAGATGCTCAGCATCATAGGTTATTAGGGAATTGAAAATTAAAACAACAATGAGATACAATTACAAACCTATTTGAATGGCACAAAAACCTGACAATAAAAAATACTGATAGGTATGTGGTACAACAGGAAGTTTTTGTTTGTTTGTTTTTGTTTTTGCAGTACTAGGGATTGAACCCAGGGGCATTCTACCTCCAGGTTACACCCCCAGCCCTAGTTTTTTTATTCTTTATTTTGAAACCGGTTCTCACTAAGTTGCCGAAGGCCTCACTAAGTAGCTGAGGCTGGCCGCGAACCCGGAACCTCCGATCTCAGCCTCCCAAATACTGGGATTACAAGCGTGCGCCACCACGCCCGGCTTACAGCAGGAATTTTAATTCATTTTTGGTGAGAATGTAAAACCGGTACAGCCACTTTATAAGATAGCTTGGCAATTCTTTCAAAGCTAAACATAGTCTCACCAAATAATTAAGCAATTGTTAAAGTGAAATGAATTTAAATGAGTTGAAAACTTGTCTACACAAAAATCTGCACACAAGTGTTCGCAGCAGCTATATTGATAATTGCCAAAAACTGGAAGCCACCAAGACATACTTTAGCAGTTGAATGGATGAACAGACACTGGTACATCAACGCAATGTAATTTTATTCAACAATAAAGAGAAATGAGCTATCAAGCCATGAAAAGACATGGAGGAACCTTAAATGCACATTGCTAAATGAAAGAAGCCACTCTAAAAAGGCTACCTACTGTGTGAATCCAACTATATGACACTCTGGAGGAGGAAAAATTATAGACAGTAAAAAGATCAGTGGGTGACAGAGGTCTGGGGGGACAAATAAATAAATGAACAGGTAAAGTTTGAGATTTTTTTTTCTGTGGTATTGGGGATTGAATGCAGGGACATTCTACCTCTGAGCTACACCCTCAGCCCTATTTTTTTATTCTTTATTTTGAAACAGGGTCTCACTAAGTTGTGGAGGGCCTCACTAAGTAGCTGAGGCTGGCCACGAACCTGCGATCCTCTGGTCTCAGCCTCCCAAGTACTGGGATTACAAGCATGCATCACTTCCAGCTAAGAGCTTGAGACTTTTACGGCAGTGAGAAAGAATATTCTGTATGATACCTCAATGGTAGATACTTGACATTATATATTTGCCCAAACCCACAGAACAATACAACACAAGAGGAAACTCTAATCAAACTATGAAATTTCAGTTAATAATAATGTATCAATATTGGTTTATTAGTTATAACAAGTGTACCATACTAATTTTTTTTCCTATTTTTTTATCCTTTATTTTGAAACCGGGTCTCACGAAGTTGCGGAGGGCCTCACTAGAGAGAAAGAGACAGAGAGACAGAGAGATGGAAAGGGAGAGAGGGAGGGAGGGAGAGAGAGAGAGAGAGAGAGAGCTGAGGCTGGCCGCGAACCGGGATCCTCCGGTCTCCGCCTCCCAAAGTACTGGGATTACAAGCATGCACCACCACGCCCGGCTACAAGTGTACCATACTAATTGAAGATGCTAATAATTGTGGAAATTTGGTGGGGATGGAGCAGTGGGGACAGATATATAGGAGATCTCTGTATTTTCTACTCAATTTTTCTGTAAATCTAAAACTGCTCTAAAAAATAAGGACTGCCAATAAAATAAAAATGAAGGCACCTTTAAGTGTAAATCATTTAAGATGATCTTAGCTGGGCATGGTGGCACATACCTATAACCCTAGCCACTCTGGAGGCTGAGGTAGGAGGATTAAGAGTGTGAGGCCAATCTAGGCAACATATTGGGACTCCATCTCAAAAAAAAGTTGATTTTACAGCTACATAATAAAATTATCTTATCAAGGGGAAGAATGAGGAAAATTAATATTACAGATGATGAGAAAGATAAACATTTCAGAAACCAAGATGCTCACATTTCTTTGCAGTATTATTGTCAGTGAAGAAGATAGTCCCTCTAACTCTTTTTCTTTCTTTCTTTCTTTCTTTTTTTTTTCTTTCGGTACTGGGGATTGAACCCAGGGGCATTCTACCTCCAAGCTACACCCCCAGCCCTATTTTTTATCCTTTATTTTGAAACCGGGTCTCACGAAGTTGTGGAGGGCCTCACTAAGTAGCTGAGGCTGGTCGCGAACCCTGATCCTCCGGTCTCCGCCTCCCAAGTACTGGGACTACAAGCGTGCGCCACCACGCCCGGCCTTGTATTTTATTTTTTAGTTTGAAACAGGGTCTCGCTAAGTTGCTGAGAGTCTTGCTACATTGGGAGGCTGTCCTCGAACCTGTGATCCTCCTGTCGCAGCCTCCCATGTACTGGGATTGTAAGAGTGCGCCACCATGCCTGCCTCCTAACTCTTTAAATTTTGAGACCATCTCACTAAGTTGCCCAGGCTGGCCTTGAAGTTGTGATCCTCCTGCCCAGTCTTCCAGAATAGCTGGGATAACAGGTGTGTACCACGGTACCCAACTTCTTACCTTTATTTAGCAGAAAAGAGAATAATAACAAAGGTAGAATTATAAAGAGTAAGAGACGAGCTGGGCATGGTGGCGCACACCTGTAAGCCCAGTACTTGGGAGGCAGAAACCGGAGGATCTGGGTTCACAGCCAGCCTCGGTTACTTAGTGAGGCCCACCACAACTTCGTGAGACCCGGTTCCAAAATAAAGGATAAAAAATAGGGCCGGGGGTGTAGCTCGAAGGTAGAACGCCTCTGGATTCAACCCCCGGTACCACACACACAAAAAAAATAATAGTAATAATCCTAGTACTTGGGAGGCTGAGAAAGGTGAATTGCAGGTTTGAAGCCAGCCTCTGTGGCAACTTAGTGAGGCTCTCAGCAGTGTAGTGAGACCCTGTTCCCAAATGAGAAATCGGGCTGAGGGTATAGCTTGGAGATAGAATGCTTCTGTGTTCAATCCCAATTACCAAAAAAAAAAAAAAGGCCAAAAAGGTTATCTGAAATTGAAACCTCAGAATACATCATCTGCTGGAGCTCAGTTCACACAGCTACCCAGCTTTTCTGAACTATGTTATCTGGCCCAAAGCGGTTTAGGCTGACACAAAACAGGTCTTGGTCAAAGCATTAGGAAGGTAGATATTGCTAAGTAGCTCTGTGTGTGTGTGTGTGTGTGTGT
>PVJS01037170.1:0-20068 GCA_004027185.1 Glis glis
CCTCCTCCTCCTCTTCTTCTTCCTCCTTTCCCTCCTCCTCCCATCCTCCTCCTTCTCCTCCCCCTCGTCTTCCTCCTCCTCTTCATCTTCTTCTTCTTCTTCCTCTTCCTCCTCTTCTTCCTCTTCTTCCTCCTTCTCCTCTTCCCTCTCCTCCTCCTCTTTTTCCTTCTCCTACTCCTCCTCTTCTTCTTCCTCCTCTTCCTCTTCCTCTTCTTCTTCTTCCCCAAGGCTCTGCTAGTGTGTGTATGCGTGTGTATTACTGGGGATTGAACTCAGAGGTGCTCAACCACTGCGCTACACCCCCAGCCCTATTTTTTTTTTACTTTTGTTTTTGCGGTACTGGGGATTGAACCCAGGGCATTCTACCACCGAGCTACCCCTCAACCCTATTTTTTATCCTTTATTTTGAAACAGGGTCTCACTAAGTTGCAGAGGGCCTCACTAAGTAGCTGAGGCTGGCCACCAACCTGGATCCTCCAGTCTCAGCCTCCCAAGTACTGGGATTACAAGCGTGCGCCACCACGCCCGGCTTTTATTTTGTTATTTTTTATTTTTTTGGCACTGGGGATTGAACTCAGAGGCATTCTACCTCCAAGCTATGCCCCCAGCCCGATTTTATTTTTATTTGGAAACAGGGTCTCGCTAGGCTGATGAGAGTCTCACTACTTGTTGAGGCTGGCCTCGAACCTGTGATCCTCCTGTCTCAGCCTCCTATGTACTGGAATTACAAGTGTGCACCACCACACCCGGCCTCTGCTCTTGCTTTTTAAAACTCATCTACATCCCAACACGGCACAGGCCCACCCCGTCTGCTCCCCCAGGACACACTGGCGGTATCACCTGGCCCAGGAAAACCCACTTATGTCTGGCATGAAGACAAGGGACCACCATTCCTGTTGGGCACCGGAAGCCTGAGTGGACCCCATAAAACGGACACCAAACAGCAGGGGTCTTCTTGGGTGGCCACAAACTGAGAGGAACAGCTGTGTCCTCCACGCCTCGCAGGACAGATGCCCAGGCCCTGCACATGCGGTGGAGGCCGGCGGTACAGCTCAGAGCCCACCCAGAGCCGAGTGGCTGTGGCCTCCAGCCTCCTCCAGGGAAAAGCAGCCGAGAGGCCGTGACCAGAGGTGTGGGGCCTTCAACGCCTGGGAAGCAGCTCCGTGTCGAAGCACAGCTCTCCCTGCGCCCACCGCCCCGGCGGCCACTGACACCTGCGGATCTTCTTCATTCAGAGAAGACCTGGTCACGGGGCACCACGTCGTCACTCCTCTCGGGGAAGCAGCATGAGACGCTGACGCCCCGTCATGAACCACCCGTCCCCTCCCCCACCGCCACACAGGCGTCATTGGAAATTAAAGACCAGTCAAAATATAGTGATGATGCTCATCGGGGTTGAAAACTCCCCGACCGCCCACTGGACACCGGCAAAGCAGGAATCAGTGGTAGTTGAAGAAAATAGAAACTCCGTCGTCTGCGGGTCGGAGTTCCGCAGTGGAGGTTGTAAACTCGGGCCTCGGGACATATTCCTTAAAACGATTAGCAAGCAGCAGGTCCCGCTGCGGAGATCGGCGGCTTCCAAAGCCTTCGCTTGGCCGGGCGCTGGGTTCTAAAACCCTTCCACAAATCAGTCCTGTTTTCCAAGTGAGCGACCCTGGCAGCTGGTGAAGGGAGAGGCCCATCGAAAGCCCTCCGCACCAGAAAGGCCCAAAATAGACAAAGGACCAGGCCTCCCACCCCAGTCCCCAAAGGCACATTCCAGAAAATTCAAGCCCTCCGGCCGGCTCGCAAAATACCCATAGTCGAACCCAGCCTGACAGTACCTTGTGGGTTGCGGGAGGTTCCCCGGGGAGCCACGAGGAGCCCCAGCAAGCCGGGGAGGCAGGGGCGACAGAGCAATGTCAGGAACACCCTCGCGGCAGGCTGGCACGTCCCTGTCCCCGACAGCTCCGCCCGCCCGCCCGGCCTGTGTGATAGCGGCAGCTGAGTCGGGGAGTCATTTCTAAAATTAGCCCGTGAGCTGCAGGTCTGGCCAGGGGTGGCCGCTGACCAGGCAGCAGACAGCATGGACATATTTGGTGGCACAGAGCAGGGGAGGGGACAGCTCGGGACACCAGCACGGTCTCAGCCGTCACAGGTGTCCCAGGGCAGGCCGCACTGTCCCAGGCTCCTGCCCCTGCCCACGCAGAAGACCAGAGGCTGCCGGGATTGGGAGAGGAGGAGGCAGCGCTACGTTCCCGCCCATGCTGGGGATGGAACCCAGGAGCGTTCTCCCTCTGAGCTACACCCCCAGCCCTAGTTATTATTTATTTATTTATTTGTTTGTTTGTTTGTTTGTTTGTTTTGAAGCAGGGTCTCGCTAAGTTGCTAAAGCTGGCCTCAAACCTGCAATCCTCCTGCCTCAGCCACCCAAGTACTGGAATCACAGGCGTGCGTCACCGTGCCCAACTAGAAGGCACAGTCTTAAAGGTGACCCAAAACTGATTGCTATAGAAAGTGATTCATGCTCAGGGCTGGGGCTGGACTCAGTGGTAGAGTGCTTGCTAAGCAAGGCCCTGGCTTCCCTTCCAGGCACTAGGAAAAAAGAAAAGAAAAGAGAAAAGAGAAAAGGAAGGGAAGGGAAGGGAAGGGAAGGGAAGGGAAGGGAAGGGAAGGGAAGGGAAGGGAAGGGAAAGGAAAGGAAAGGAAAGGAAAGGAAAGGAAAGGAAAGGAAAGGAAAGGAAAGGAAAGGAAAGGAAAGGAAGAAAGGCTTCATTTAGTACATGGAAGGAGAAAGTAGGGCCTTGGATAGACAAAGTGCGTGTTTCTTTGTGAGTGTTAATCGGTACGGGATTGGAAGTGTGCGGGACGCTGAGTGGAGGCTGCTTAGGACATGGCCGTCCCCACACACAGGAGGCCGGAGGAGACTCGGGGCCCGTAGAGAGTGGCGTGGGACATCTTGGGCTGCGCCACAGGAAGAGAGTGGCGACCACCGGTCCCCGCGCTGTTTCCCCCAGTCCTCTGGCCCTGGAATACCAGCCCGCCTGGTGCCGGCTCCTGCAGTGTCGCGGGGGCTCTTCTGTACTGCTGTCGTCCCGGCTGTTGGTCTGCAGCGCGGGTTGACATGCAGGAATGAACCTCGGGGCCCCCACAAGCCCTGGCCTGGGCTGGTGGTTTCGTTGACCTGCAGGGAACTGTCCGTCCCCGGGGCGTCAACGTGGCGTGTCTGTCTTACTCCCCTGGGAACTGGGGTGTGTAGACTTTTGCTGCCTTAGGCGCCAGCCAGAGAGGGGACCATGGTGCTGTCGGGGAGGATCTGGACAGTCCACGTGGCCGAAGGTCCTTCTGGGTATGAACTGGGGAAGCCACGATGCACCTGCCGCTGGGCTCCGGGTCTTCTCCCCTGGACACTCGGCCTCTTTGGCCAGTGAGCTCTGGGTCCAGCGTGGCCAGCGGATTGTGACACTTTGTCGGGTCACTTTGTGACCCGAGTCTCTCGATCAGCCTTAGATGTTTCGCTGGGGACACTGAGTGAGCTCTTGGGGGTCCATCTGCCTCACTCCTTGGGCTGCTCCGTCTGTCAATCATCGCCACGCTCCCTGCAGACCCCTCCCACCTCACCCCCGGCTGGGCAGCTCACTGGCCTCTGTCACTGTAGGGTCCTGTCATTCCCTTTGCTATCAGCGAGCCACATGTGTGCGTGCGTGCGTGTGTGCATGTGTGCATGTGTGCGCGTGTGCAGTGACTTTGAGAATCCTTCCCCATGACTATACAGGGGCCTGGGTGGTGTGTCACTGACCCCATACTGACCCAGGGGACTGTCTCTCTGAGTCGGTGTCTCTTGAAGTGGCTGGCACACAGCAAGTGCTCAATTAATGCTTATGGGATGAATCAGCCAAAGGCACGGAAACCAGGCTGGAGCAGGTGTCGGAAAAGCTGGTCCTGTGCATCCTGCTCTCTCTAGGCGTCTGTCCGTCCACCCGTCTGTCCCCTGCGAGTCGGTGGTCTCTTGGTGCACCCCTGGCACAGAGAAGTTGCTCAAGGAATCTTTGGTGAACAGAGATGAGGGGAGAAAAGCCCACGGCCTGGAGTGCGCAGGTGGGCCGGAGCTCCGCAGAAGCCTCCGGGAAGCCCAGCCTCTAACCCGGAGGCCGCGGGTCTGCGCAGAGCTCTGGTGTGGGGGCAGGGCACCGCCGGAGCCAGACCCAGGCCTGGCGGCTCCTTCACTCTGTGCCTGGGGGAAGCGGCCTCCCAGTGCTGGGCCTCTGTAAAATGGCATCCTGTCCCGCAGCCTGTTCTAGTCCACGTGACCCACAGTAGATCCTCCGTTTGTTGAATGACTGAAGGACCCACAGCAGTTCTGTAAACACCTTTCCCATCATCGGCACGGCCTGCAGAGGAGAGCGTCACTGAGCTTTTCAATGACACCTCCGCGCTCTGGCCTGACGGCGCGAGGGTCCTCGGGGCCCCTTGGTGGGCTCTCTGGCCTCATTAGCCATGCCCGGGTCTCTGAGCTCTTCTATCTCTTCTTTCACCGTCCGCTGAGGGGATTCCAGCTTCCCCGGCTCCCTTAGCACGCAGGCCTTTCCGTGCTGCCGGAGCAGCCTGCGGTGAGCGGGCACCACCTCCTGTGCCACCACCCCGCAGCCCGCGGGAGCAGCTTCCACGGGGCTAAGCCCCTCGTCCAGCCCACGCCCCGCTCCCTGGCTCCTGCCCCTCCGTGCTGGCTCCTCTAGCATCTCCGCCAGTGTCACCCCTCCTCCCTCATCAGGCCCAGCATGGTCCCAGCTGGGCTATAGTGTCACTTGGCCCGAGCTAGAGGCCTAGGGGCTGTGCAGGAGCGGGAGGAGCAGACCCCATGGGATCCAGGGAGCCACAGCGCCAGCCCAGGAAAGGAGGCCCTGCTCCTAGACTGGAATTGGGGGGCACTTCTGCAGCCTCGGAAGGTTCCCAGGACTCTGGGGACCCATAGTTTCCGGGGGCGTCTGTCCCGTGTCCCCACCTCCTGTGACTAGGCCTCATTCTGTGCTGAGCAGAGCTGGTGCCTGGAGGAGCAGGCGGTGCTGGCTAGGAGTCTGGCTGTCTCTGGGGCTCCCCAGACCTGACCGTCAGGACCTAGCTGCTCCTCAGTTTCTTTGCCCTCCCCTGGACCCCGGGGTCCACGGTGTCGGCTGGCTATCACACTTAATTTTCAATGGGCCGTTGACCTCTCTGTGCCTTTTAGTAGGATCCCAAAACGTCGATTGAGATTAGCACCTTATTCCATAACCCCGCCTTTACAGTGTCCCCCATTTTTCTTTTTCTTTTTGTGGTACTGGGGATTGAACCCAGGGGTGTTTTACCCCGACCCTTTTTATTTGGAAACAGGGTCTCACTAAGTTGCTGAGAGTCTCACTAAGTTGCTGAGGCTGGCCTCGAACCTGCGATCCTCCTGTTTCAGCCTTCCAAGTACTGGGATTATGGGTGTGCATAGCCATACCTGTCTTGCCCACCATTTTTCCAAAGGTTTTCTCTGACATACAACCACTGCACGACCTTCCCTGGCATTCCCAGTGGAACACTTGGACTATCTCTGCGACCCAGCAGCTATGAATGTTCTACTGACGACCATCTTCCCGCCTGGACCACGCCGGCTCCCACATCCCACCAGCTCAGCCCTGGCCTTCTCTGCCCATCCCTGGTACCCACGGCTGCGGACTGGATTCCTTGAGAAGGGGAGTCCAAGGCAGGATTTAGGGAGCAGGTGTCTATGAAGGAGCACCCCGGGCCAGGTGCGCCCTGACCTCTGGACTTAGGTTTATCCAGGTTGCCACACCACAGCCAGGCCTTTGCACCCGCGTCAACCAGTTGTTGGGCGAGGGCCACCCAGGAAGGGCGTGAGAGTGGGGGAGGCGGCTCTCTGTGGCGGAGGCGTCCCTGGAGGGGATGACAGCTGAAAGCCGTCTGGTGACAGCCGGCCTGGCCATGGAACCAAGAAGTCCTTCTGTGACAGCGGATCTTAACAGCCGTGTGTGTGCCCACGACAGACCCGGGCCAAGGTCATGCGTGGTGCCGTTGGCAAGGTGGTTGGTGCACGCATGCCCACTGTCACCGCTATCCATGGCCCAGATGACTGTGGGTGGCCGCTCTGGAAAACTGATTTGATGGCTGCAATCCTGCTGACCGTCACACCAGCGTCCACTGGTGCTGCCGGGGATGTGGGCAAAGTCATCCCCGAGCCGAAGGGGAAGCTCGTGGCATGGCACACCCTGTCCCTGACCCCACCGTGGATCCGCCCTGCTGTCTAGAGAAATATTCCAAAGACATCAATAGCAAGATGGTGGTGCAACCGGGCATGGTGGCGCACTCCTGTACTTCTTCTTTTTTTTTTTGTTTTTGCGGTACCAGGGATTGAACGCAGGGGCGTTCTACCTCCGCGCTACGCCCCCGGCCCTATTTTTTTATACTTTATTTTGAAACCGGGTCTCACGAAGTTGCGGAGGGCCTCACTAAGTAGAGAGAGAGAGAGACAGGGAGAGAGAGAGAGAGAGCTGAGGCTGGCCGCGAACCCGGATCCTCCGGTCTCCGCCTCCCAAAGTACTGGGATTACAAGCGTGCGCCACCACGCCCAGCTACACTCCTGTACTTCTGAGTACTTCTCCTAGTACTCAGAAGGCTGAGACAGGAGGATCGCAGGTTCGAAGCCAGCCTCAGTAACTTAGCGAGACCCTCAGAAACTTAGTGAGACCCTGTTTCAAAATAAAAACATAAAAAGGGCTGCGGTGTAGCTCAGTGGTAGAGTACCCCTGGGTTTAATCCCCAGTAACACACACACACACACACACACATGGGTGAAGCAGGTGTCAGAAGGCCTGGGCACCGGGAAGGACCAGGCCCCCTCTTGCACTTTTTTTTTTTTTGCAGTACTGGGGATTGAACCCAGGGCATTCTACCTCTGAGCTACACCCCAGCCATATTTTTTGTTCTTTATTTAATTTTTTTTTTTTTTTTGCGGTACCGGGGATTGAACCCAGGGGCATTCTACCTCCGAGCTACACCCCCAGCCCTATTTTTTATTCTTTATTTTGAAACAGGGTCTCACTAAGTTGCGGAGGCCTCACTAAGTAGCTGAGGCTGGCTGCGAACCTGGATCCTCCGGTCTCAGCCTCCCAAGTACTGGGATTACAAGCGTGCGCCATCATGCCTGGCTCCTCTTGCACTTTTAACAAGGACACTCTCTTCTCTACTTCTGATGCTGGGGCTGGCGTGGCCTCCAACAGTCGATCTGTGAAGCTCATTTCCTGGGGTGACAGCAGTAGGTCTCAGGGTTTATGGACTCTGCAAGGAGTTAGAGTCCCGGCCACCAGACCCGGCACCAGCCTCCACCCTCTGGGGAGACCCTGGCCCAATTCTCTCCCCAAACCCACTCGGGGCGATGCCACCCCCTAGGACCTCTGGCAATGTCTGGAGACATTTGGGGCTGCCAGGTCCTGGGACGGGGGCCTTTAGAGGTTGTACTACACATCCCCTAAGGCCCGGGAAACCCACTCAAAGACTTACCTGGCCCAGCGTCAACGGTGCTGAAGTCATGAAACCTTGCTGTCCACCGTCCCCATGCCGGGCCCCTGAGGAACCCGAGGGCCTTGGGGACCCCATCTCGTCACAGCCCACCAGTGCTGACATAAAGTCTACACCGTGTGCATCTGGGGACAGTTCAGGAGGGACGAAGCGCGCGTCGATAGCAGGAGAGACAGCCTCTTGATGTCCGCAGACATCATTGATGTGAGTGGAGTACAATTGTGAGAATATAATTAAGTCTTTTCCATGGAAGGAGTGGCTGAATTTAAGTAACCACTCTTTTGTAACCTTGTATAGGGTCCTTTTTGTGAGTTTCTATCTCCTGAGATTTCCAAAAGCCAACTGCTCCCCCAGCATTCCGTTCTAGACAAATTAGCCAACCCCATTAAGACTGTGAACCCACGCTCCCACCAGGAGGAGGACAGTGCAGAAATTTGCATTAGGAATACAAACTAAACGGGCTTCCGGCCAGGCGTGCTTGCATGCCTGGCTAACCTGGTGGCAAGGCCCTTTTGGCAAAAAGTAGTCACCTTGCCGAGCCATTTCGAACACGTGTCTTTTCTTAAGATGCCATGGGAATTTATTTCTAACACTATGAAGAGACTATCTACACCCATAGTCAACACCTGGGAGACCAACAGGGGAGGAGCGGTTTCGGGGCTCCCCAGGGAGCAGCGGGAGCCTTTCCCACCTCTCTTCGGGGAGAGCAATGCAGAGGAGCTGCCCAGCGGAGCTGTGACTGACAGGCTGCAGGATGCAGACCCAAGGGGGCCGGATGGGGGCGCCTGGGGATGGAACTCCTGCATCCTTTCTTCCTGCCCTTTGACCTCTGGGGAGCCCCCACCCCAGTCTCCAAATGTAGCCCTGAACCAGAGGCTACTAAGGGAGTCTGCAGGTCTAGCCAATGTTGCTGAGCCTCCTGGGGAAGAGAGAGAAGAGAAGAATTGTGTGAGTGTAGCACGTTTCCACGTGGACGAGCTAAGAGGAACCCAGCCCTCCCTGTCACTCTGAGGACACCAGCCACCAGTGACAGCCCCAGCCACCCCTGCTGCCACTTACCCGGCTGTTAGGACGCGTTTTCCAAAATGGAATCCACGCAGATTTCCGCTCTGTTCCACTTAATAAGATATTGAGAACATCTTTCCACCTCGATATTCTTCTACACTTCATATTATTTGAGATGTCTTAAAAGAACCCGCTAAAGACATTCTCAGAATAGTACATTTGGCTTCTTGTACATTTAAAAAAAAAGTGATGTCAGCTGGGCATGGTGGTGCACACCTGTAATCCCAGTACTTGGGAGGCTGAGGCAGGAGGATGGCAGGTTTGAGAACAGCCTGAGCAATTTAGTGAGACCCTCAGTAACTTAGCAAGAGCCTGTCTCCAAATAAAAATAAAATAGGGCTGGGGGCACCAAAAAAAAAAAAACTGATGTCAAGCATACATCCAGAAACACACCGGTAATGTATGGTGACCAGAAATACGACACAGTACAAATGCCTTCAAAACTGGTCGCTCTCCCCTGGAAGGCCCTACTCTTCTGAATTTCCCATTCCTCTTTCTCTTTCCTTTCAGGCTTCTCATCTTGTACAGCAGCCATACATGTTATATCACTTGGTTTGCCTACGGCAAACTTTACATGAATCACACCAGACCTATCAGGCTATGACCTGTTCTGTCACTCGCATTGTTTTTTTTTTTTTTGCGGTACCAGGGATTGAACCCAGGGGCGTTCTACCTCCGAGCTACACCCCCGGCCCTATTTTGTATTTTTTATTTTGAAACAGGGTCTCACTGAGTTGTGGAGGGCCTCACTAAGTAGCTGAGGCTGGCTGTGAACCCGGATCCTCCGGTCTCAGCCTCCCAAGTACTGGGATGACAAGCGTGCACCACCACGCCTGGCTTCGCATTCAGTTTTGACGTTGGTGCAAGGACCGGAGGTTGATGGGATTGCACGGCTGTGTGGTGCTCTGAACTGTGAAACTGTGGCGTGCGGATGGACGTCCAGTCTGTTCACAATTGCTGCCTGCTATCGCAAACAACACTACAATAACATTCTTACACACGAGTCATGGCAGACTTATGTAAAAGCTTCTCTAAAAGTACACCCACACAGCGAGGGATGGAATGCACAGTCACAGGACAGGCACATGTGAGAATTTGCTGGAACAATATCTCATTGTTGCCCAAGGGGTGGAGGGGAGGTGCATAGCTGGAAGACCACTTGGAAGCTGGAGACCAGCTCTACCCGTTTCACCAGTACTCAAAATTTAACAGACTACTCAGCTGAAATTTTTGGTTTTCTGGAATGGAAATTCCTCATTTGCAGTTCCCTGGTTGGTAAGAATGTGCATCGTTTTGTGTTTCTGGGCTACTTATGTTTCCTTGGCTAAGAGTTGTCTTTTTGCACCTCTGACCCATTTTTCCAGTGGATTATCTGACTTGCTGATTTATAGGAGTTCTTTATATGTTATAGCTACTAGTCCTTTGGTCGTGTGCATTGTGAATATCTTCTTGCAGTTACATGGCTTCTCTTTTAATCTGCATGTCTTTTTTCCCCCTTGTGGTGCTGGGGATGGAACCTAGGACCTCACACACGCTAGGCAAACACGAGCAACATCCCCAGCCCTGTGTGTCTTTGAATGAACAAATGTTAAATACTTATAACCTCTTTCCTTGTTTGGGGTGGGGGAGGAATCCAGCATTTTCCTTTCTACTTTTCAATTTTTCTAATTTTCTATTAGTTTGGAAGATATTCACTCTTTTTCCTCTTTCAATGGTTGCCCTAAAATTTTCGACATGCAATTTTAGCTTCAAGTCTAAAACATATCCACATTTTAGCCAGTTGACATTTTGTTTTTTGTTTGTTTTTCAGTACTGGGGATTGAGCCCACAGGGGGCTCATGCAGTGTGTCCCCAGAACCCTGCAACTGGGAAGCTGGCTGTGCTCTGAAAATCCTCCAAATCAGCCACAAGGCTGGTTGACAGACCCCTTCCTCTTTATGAATCGGCGTCTGCGTGGATCGTCTCCAACATCAAGAGTCTTCACAGTGACCTGCCTGCTCTCCGAACAGCCTGGTACAGAAATGCAGCTTCCAGCCAGGCGTGGTGGCTCACGCCTGTCATCCCAGTACTTGGGAGGCTGAGACCGGAGGATCTGGGTTCGCGGCCAGCCTCAGCTACTTAGTGAGGCCCTCCGCAACTTAGTGAGACCCTGTTTCAAAATAAAGAATAAAAAATGGGGCTGGGGGTATAGCTTGGAGGTAGAATGCTCCTGGGTTCAATCACCAGTACCGCAAAAAAAAAAAAAGAAAGAAATGCAGTCTTTATTGGGAACTTGGATCCTTTTTTATTGAGGTTCATACAAGCAATTTGCCAACACAGAATACCAGCGCCGCTGTTCCAAAAGAGCGGTAAAAGATGGGGACCCCTCACCGAACACCACGCCACCCTCAGAGCGCTGACCGCAGATGGATGTGGAGCAGTGTCTCACGTGGGAGACTATTTTAAAAGTGCACAAGGAAGTATAGAACACGAGGGGGTTATCGACTGTCACTGGCACAATAAATATGAAAAGATCAAAACAAACGATCATTTTCTAGGTACAATCTCCCGACTGACAGCATCTGCCTTCACTGGCTTGACTTTGGATAGCGACACACCACAAAAAACCGAACTTGTTTCTCGGCGGGTGTCAGACTTTGCCAAGAACGTAGTCAACGTGTCACTGTAGTGATGGCTACAGAATTGGACGCAAGTGGAGAGGCGGACGTCCATGAGAGAGGGGAACCTTTTCTCACGGGGACAGCTCTTCATGCCCTTTCACATAAATCTTTAAGGATCTGCTAAAAAATAAGACCCCCCCCCGAAAAGTTTTAGTCCTACATGAGGGGGTTTGCCTTCGCAAGCCCGTTTTCCAAACCGTTTTGAATAGTGATGGGTAAAGGAATCACATTCAGATCTGCTTCTCCTGAAAGCAGCTTTAAAAACACAGCCTGCCTTGTATAAAGAAAAGGGAAGCCGGGCGTGGTGGCGCACACTTGTAATCCCAGTACTTGGGAGGCTGAGACCAGAGGATCCGGGTTCGCGGTCAGCCTCAGCTACTTAGTGAGGCCCTCTGCAACTTAGTGAGACCCTGTTTCAAAATGAAGAATAAAAAAAAATAGGGCTGGGGGTGTAGCTCGGAGGTAGAATGCCCCTGGGTTCAATCCCCAGTACCGCAAAAAAAAAAAAAAGAAAAGGGAAGGAGACCCTTCGATGGTAGTGGACAAGTCAGGTGCAGTAATTGGGGGGTGTCGGCACTGACGAGGGGGAGCGGCCTGCTAAGAGGATGAAGGCTGGGCACGCAGGTGCAGGCTCACCCCAGAGCGGGATGGCCCGCCCAGCTCCCAAGGGCCCCTAGACGGTGCCTGGCTCTGGAACCAAACCTACACCAGGCAGGGATGGCACAGGAGGTCTCTCTGGAATATTTTATGCAAGCCCAGGCCAGAACACAGCACCGGGGTCTGTGTCTTACAGCGAGAAGCCTTCCAAAGAGGGAGGCAGAAGCGGTATTTCAGGGCGAGTTTGCTGTCTGATGTCGTGAGACGCGAGCGTCCGCCACCCAGCTGTAGCTGAACACAGCCCGTCACAGTCAGAAGAGAGGGTCACCCCACCGCGCTGTTCGAGGAGTTCAATTTTATTGAGTGGAAAACAGAAAAGACTGCCATTTCCTTAAATAACAAACTATACAAATAAAAAGGAAGAAGTGGCATGAAATGTTTTTGACGAACACACACACATACAGATTCAATAAATAATATAAAATGCTTTTGTGCTAAAATAGAATTCTTGTTTCATATATATATATGTAGTTCAGTGATCTTTATATTATGAGCAAAAACAGCCAAATCTATTATAATTAAAACATAGAAAAGTACAATTTAACAATAGAACTAAAAGATGTCCAGTGTTTAGCTTATGAGCCACATATAGTATATATACCATAAAATATACCCAACAAGGAAATAAGATATTAAACTTTAAGTCCTTTGTAATATGAATATATAACTAGGAGTATTTCTCCATTCCCTACCCTGATGTCAAAGACATTTGATATTTAGGATTATTATTATAATTATTATTTGTACTGCGAATTGAACCCAGGGGCATTCTACCTCTGAGCTACACCCCCAGCCCTTTTTATATTTTTTATTTGGAAAAGGGGTCTCTCTTAAGTTGCTGAGGCTGGCCTGGAACCTGCGATCCTTCTGTCTCAGCCTCCCAAGTGCTGGGATCGCAGACATCTGCCACCATGCCTGCCTAGGGTAAAATCTAAAATGAGGCACAGTTACCCATGTTCAAAGATGACTTTGAGATTATTAGATATCGGAGAGCTAATTCTACACATTTGAGTTAACTGAAAAAATAAGGATTTTTTTTCCTTCTACACGTTCTTGATGAAACGCGTATACTTTTAACCCACTTTCTGTAGATATTTGTTCATTTTTAATAAAGGCAATTTTTTTTTTGCGGTACTAGGGATGGAACCCAGGGGCATTCTACCTCCGAGCTACACCCCCCGTGCTATTTTTTATTTTTGAAACAGGGTCTCACTAAGTTGTGGAAGGCCTCACTAAGTAGCTGAGGCTGGCGGCGAACCCGGATCCTCCAGTCTCAGCTTCCCAAGTACTGGGATTACAAGCGTGTGTCACCACACCGGCTTAATAAAGGCAATTTGAAATTTGGGGTCCTGCATTTATCAATCAATGGTACTATACCCAAGTTGGGAGCAGGGCCCCTTCCGATTACCTACCGGGGCCTGGTGGGGGACATCCCTGCACTGTACTATAAAAGGACAGCTCTTTTAGTCTCTGAGGACAAAAAAAAATCTAAAGTCTGTTATGACTTGAAGAAGCCAAAGAGTATCATTGTAAAGCTTAACTTTCACTCTTTCCATTGTAAATTAAAAATGAGGTCTGGATTTAAAAAAATCATATTAACATGAATTTAGGTAATTAAGCCTTTCAAGTAAACCTTTCATGGGAAAGGAGGGTTCATGTTAGATCGTTTGGAAAATATTTTTCTGAGAATTTCAACTATTAAAGCTCACCGCGGAATGCTGGGTGTAGTGGCGCACACCTGTAATCCTAGTACTTGGGAGGCTGAGACAGGAGGCCCACAGGTTTGCAAGCAGCCTCAGCAATTTAGGGCCTCTGCAACTTAGCGAGACTCTGTTTTCAAATAAATAATGAAATAGAGCTGAGGGTATAGCTCAAAGGTACAATGCCCCTGGGTGCAATTCCCAGTATCACACACACACACACATGCACGTATGCACGCATGCACGCACGCTTACCGTGGAGACAGATACGGACAAACAGTACCACCAGCAGTGTGATTCTGGGGTTGTACTAGAACTTCAATTGACCACAACACTGTCCCCTGCTGAGCAAGCAATTGGCCGATCTGTTAGCTGTGACTGGACACCCTGTGTTCACAGCACGGCCAGGGCTTCGAGGCGCTTATGCCAAGTCGGGGTGACAGGGACGTCTGGTGCTTTTGCCCAAGGACCCCTGAGTCTTCTGGGGCCGTGAGGGGAGTCCCAGTAGCCAGGACACTTCCTGGGAAAGCCCTTGTGGAGGGCAGGTGGCCTCGTCATTAAGTCAGCAGCTCCGACTTCACAATAAAGCGACCCTGTCGTCTTGGGATGATTTCACTATGATTACAAGGACCCCCACCCCATGCCAACTTGGCTCATTGTTGCCCTGGCGCTCTGTGGTATAAAAAGAGCGACTCTTACCAGAAACTGACTCTCTTCCTCCTTGACATAATTACCACCGCGTCCACCTGTCTGTGACGCCGTACTTCTGCCCTCTGTCATGGATCGAGGCTCCCCTCCCAGGACCCACGACAAAGTGAATCCTTCACACAGGGCGGGTTTGTCCCGCATCTGTGGGGGACACAGGCGTGCCCCTGAACATGACCAAGAAGAGAGAAGGACAAAGGGTCTTATCTTTTTGTTGTTGTTACTGGTGATGAAACCCAGGGGCATTCTACCTCTGAGTTACACCCCCAGTTCCATTTAATTTTTATTATTATTATCATTTTTTTTGTGGTACTGGGATTGAACCCAGGGGCATTCTACCTCCGAGCTCCACTCCCAGCCCTATTTTTTATTCTTTATTTTGAATCTAGGTCTCACTAAGTTGTGGAGGGCCTCACTAAGTAGCTGAGGCTGGCCTCGAACCCAGACCCTCCTGTCTCTGCCTCCCAAGTACTGGGATTACAAGCATACGCCACCACACCCGGCTTATTATTTAATTTTATTATTATTACTTTTGTGTGTGTGTGTGGTGCTGGGGATTGAACGCAGGGGCATTCTACCTCCGCTCTACGCCCCCGGCCCTATTTTTTATACTTTATTTTGAAACCAGGTCTCATGAAGTTGCGGAGGGCCTCACTAAGGAGAGACAGAGAGAGAGACAGGGAGAGAGAGAGAGAGAGAGAGAGAGAGTGCTGAGGCTGGCTGCGAACCCGGATCCTCCGGTCTCCGCCTCCCAAAGTACTGGGATTACAAGCGTGCGCCACCACACCCGGCTTATTATTTTATTTTGAAACAGAGTCTCACTAAGTTGCAGAGGGCCTCGCTAAGTAGCTGAGGCTGGCCACGAACCTGGGATCCTCCTGTCTCAGCCTTCCAAGTACTGGGATGGTAAGTCCCATCTTGTGCCACCACATTTCAAAGCATTTTTATAGATTCACATCGTGTGAGAAAGGTCAGACTTTTGTTTTCTTCTTGATATGTTAAAATCTTGCAATGTTTATTAGAAAAAGCAATTCCAACCTGGGCATGGTGGTGCATGCCTATAATCCCAGTGGTTGGGAGGCTGAGACAGGAGGATCACAGGTTCAAGGACAGCCTCAGCAACTTAGCAAAACCCTCAGCAATTTAGCAAGACCATGTTTCAAAATAAAAAGTAAAAAGGGCTGGGGGGGTATAGCTTGAAGGTAGAATGCTCTTGGGTTCAATCCCCAGTATCACACACACAAAAAAATCAATTCTAGTGAAAGGTCAAATGTTGTACTGAATCGGCCCAACTAGAGATTCTGGGTAAAATTTAAAAATCAGATAAGCCAGGCATGGTGGTGCACGCTTGTAATCCCAGTACTTGGGAGGCTGAGACCGGAGGATCCGGGTTCGCGGCCAGCCTCAGCTACTTAGTGAGGCCCTCCTCAACTTCGTGAGACCCTGTTTCAAAATAAAGAATAAAAAAATCGGGCTGGGGTGTAGCTCGGAGGTAGAATGCCCCTGGGTTCAATCCCCAGTACTGCAAAAAAAAAAAATCAGATAAAAGCCACTCCATCCCTTCATAGCATGGTCAGTCGGTAAGCGATGTATTTAATGGCCCGTGAAGCCTTATGTCAAAAGACTGTTTCTATGAACCATACGGCATTCGCCAAAATGCAAATCAATCTGCGACTTGTTTGTGGACTACAGCTCCTGCCTGTTGCCCACCTCGCTGGGCGGACGCGAGCCTCCCTCCACACCTGGCGCCTTCTTTCTAAACACAGATCTGAAATGCTTGTGTCCGTGGATTGACCTATCAGAGGCCAGAGCGCTTGGCATTAATGGTGGCGTGTGAGGCCGATTTCTGAGGGTCTTGCTGACGAGTCCTGTGGAAAGCGGAGAGTCGCAGGACGCGAGGGGGCACACACAGCCAACAGAATGTTTTAAATCGAGAGGTATAAACTTGCATTCTCAGAAGTCTCTAGTCTATTCCATAGATATTACATAGCGGCTCACGTTCATCTATCCTTTTGAGCCTCTGCCTTGTTGATTCTTTTGAATTATGAAATCAAGCTTTATTCTAACATCATTTTATAAAAGTAGCAGCAACCTCAATTATTTTCCTTGCCGATGTTAAAACATCCCAGCCAAGCCAGGCGCGGTGGTGTGCACCTGTAATCCCAGTAATTCTGGAGGTTGAGGCAGGAGGATCACTGGTTTGAGGCCAGCCTCACCAACTCAGTGAGACCCTGTCTCAAAATAAAATATAAAAAGGGCTGGGGGTGCAGCTCAGTGGTAGAGTACCCCTGGGTTCAATCCCCAGGACCAGGGAAGGGGGGTGTCCCAACCATAGAAACTTAAAATAATGACAAAACTTGGGCTGACTTTGGTCCTTTTTTTTTTTTTTAACTTTTGTCCAAATGTAGAAAAGGCCCAACATCTGGGAATTCATCAAAACTCTGGAAACTTCTAAAACAGCCCCGTATAGCAAGGCACTGAACCCAACCGACTTCCACTTTAACCCCGCGGGCCCAGGCCAGGCCCTGCAGTGCCTCTGCGTGGTGACAGAATCGTCCCGGTCACCGGGGTCTGGTAGACGCCTGGCCTGTGCGGGGCCCTCAGAGGGCTCGTCCCCATCCACAAAGGCCTCTGCTCGGCAGCGGCCCGCTGGTCCTCTCCGCCGGAGAAATGCGAGATTGCGCTTGGCACCACGGGGGCGCGGGCATTTTCCAATTCACATTTCGTTTCTAAGAGTGTACACCTGGGCACAGAGGGTGGTTTAGAGGAGATGGACACTGGCAGACTGGCGCCATCTTCCAGCAAGTACGAGAAAGCTGGATGGTCGTCCTGCACTCTCTGGCATAGCTGCTGCCCCTGGGTAAGATGCTGGAGGCTAGCCCGGCCTGGATGGCGGCAGGCACCCTCTCCGTGGGAGAGAGACCTGTACCCTGCAGGAGACGCAGGGGCGCGGGCGGCTGGCACTGCCAGTCCTCTGAGCCCGCCATCCAGAAACTACCAGCCACCAGGGTGGGTAAGACACAGGCTTTTGGAGTGATGGATTTTCTGGTTTGGGTGGTGATGTGTGTGTGTGTGTGTGTGTGTGTGTGTGTGTGTGTATGTGTGTTTGCATATGTTTGTTTGTTTATTTATTTATTGTGGTGCTGGGGATTGAACCCAGGGGCATTCTACCTCTAAACTACAACCCCCCAGCCTTTTTTAATTTTTATTTGGAAACAGGGTCTTGCAAGGTTGCTGAGAGTCTCACTAAGTTGCTGAGGCTGGCCTTGAACTTGAGATCCTCCTGTCTCAGCCTCCCAAGTACTGGGATTCCAGGCATGCGCCACATGCTTTAAATAAAATCTGAATACTAATCTTCCGAGTCAGAGGAGGCATGTAAATACCATGCCCCTCCTCCCACCCTGGAACAGCAGACAGCGGAACACAGACAAAATTAAACCCCAACTAGGAACTGAGATGGACAGACCCCTGGACTGCTTTCCAAACTAAATTCTACAGCACGACCGACCCGTTCTGTAAATGAGCTTCTAAGACCTCAACATACAATTTCAGTAAAAAGTACTCGCTTTCCCAAGGACTGTGGCATACAAATATATAAACCCTCTGCAACTGGGTGAGACCCTGTTTCAAAATAAAAAATAAAGCCAGGCATGGTGGTGCATGCTTGTAATCCCAGTACTCGGGAGGCTGAGACCGGAGGATCTGGGTTCGTGGCCAGCCTCAGCTACCTAATAAGGCCCTCTGCAACTTAGTGAGACCCTGTTTCATAATAAAGAATAAAAAATAGGGCTGGGGGTGTAGCTCAGAGGTAGAATGCCCCTGGGTTCAATCCCCAGTACCGCAAAAAAAAAAAAAAATATATATATATATATATATAAACAAAGATTTAGAGCCACTAAAAATATCAAGGACAAGATGCAAATAATTATGACGTCAAGTGATTTATATTGTTGGTGGTTAATTTAGAGACATACAGTAAAACTACACCAAGAATCAGACGGATATGGGGACTTTTAAAATTATGATGACTCCTTGAGTCCTATGTCGTGGGGGCCATGGCTGGTTCCTGTAACCCAGCATTTATCTGGGGCACCAACAGGGCGTGGAAGCGCTGGGGAAACAGACTCTGGGGAGGCGCTGCCAGGACTCGGGGGGGAAGCCTTTCTGCTCGGATGTGGTCGCTGTCGTCTATGACCCCGCGCAAAGTGTCACTCATCAAAGGCAGATGAAGGACAACGGAGAGGTCGGGGACATGCGATCCCGGCTAGTGCATTCATTCCTCATTCCTCAGCACTCTTTTTTTTTCATTAAAATTCATATTAAATTATACTCAAATATAAAACAGCCATCCTTTCCCTTCTTTGACCTATCTATCTCTGACCTGTTTCCCGGGGTCAGGCAGAAGGATCCAGAATGTCTGTGTCCTGGGAGTGCTCCCCGCGGACACGGTGACACACACAGCCAGGCTCTGCTTGTTGACCTGGAGGTCTCTGAGCACTGCTCTCCACCCTGAAATCTAACACCTCCGCTTCCCTGGGGATCCTGGCGACCTTTCCAGTCTGGCTGGCAATGCCTGTCATTATTAGTTACTCCCAGGGGCTTTGAGGGTCCCCCTGCCCCCGAAGGGGACCCACAGGGGCAGGACAGGGCCTGGTCAGGGGACATCTCCAACTTCCAACCCAGGACCAGGAGGCGATTGTGAAGCACACAGAGACACACCCTGCAGTCCCCTCCCGGGGAGCAGAGACCTGCAGCCTCACAGGCCACCAGGGCCAGGGCGACCCACCGCCTGCCGCCGCAGAGCCTCACCCGCTACCCCAGAAGGCTAAGATATGTTTGATATCAGGCATAAAAATTATAGTGGTAAATAGGAATCATTTCAAGTTCTAGGTTCGTGAATACCAAAAGAAGTGCGTAGCAAAGACAAAAGAGTTTTGGTGTCTTCAGTAGTATCCAACGCAGCGAAATGCCATCAGGCTGGGGCACGAGGCCCACCAGCCGAGGACGGTCCCGCCTTCTGCATCCTGAGCCTCGGGGCTGGAAGAAAGGACCAGCTGGCTGGGACCTTGGGTGACCCGGCTGTCCCTTCTCCAGGCAGCCCTCTGGGGTAGAGCCCTGCGGCCTCCGGGCCGCTCCACCGAGCCTGCTAGAGACCGTTGCTGTTTCTGTGGCACAGCGGGGGCTTGGAGAGCTCCAGGACCCCCGATCGGGGCTTGTTGAGGAACTTGGGGGCGCGGCGCAGCAGCCGCTGGGCCTCCACGAAGGTCTCCATCAATTCCTTCTTCCACTGGGCCAGCTCCGGGTCGCTCTGAATGGAGACACAGAGGCAGGGCTGGGACGCGGCCACCCACCCGGCCCACGGCCTCTAGGGACAACCTTGGGAGGGGGAGAGGGAGTCACCCAAGCCCCCCCCACCGTGTCACCAGCTGTGGGGTCTGGGGACACCTGACCACAGCCTCCTGCAGAGAGGAAGGACCGCTCCACACCCTCCAACGGGTCCTGGACACATCCGCCTTGCCCTGGGTGAGGGATCACCTTTGACTTCTAACTGGGGGCTATAAAATAGCCAGGCATGACGCCGGGCGTGGTGGCGCACGCTTGTAATCCCAGTACTTGGGAGGCGGAGACCGGAGGATCCGGTTCACGGCCAGCCTCAGCTCGCTCTCTCTTTCTCTCTCTCTCTCTCTCTCTCTCTCTCCTTAGTGAGGCCCTCCGCAACTTCGTGAGACCCGGTTTCAAAATAAA
>PVJS01037171.1:0-20067 GCA_004027185.1 Glis glis
GCTCTCTCTCTGTCTCTCCCTGTCTCTCTCTCTCTCTCTCTCTCTCTCTACTTAGTGAGGCTTCCGCAACTTCGTGAGACCCGGTTTCAAAATAAAGTATAAAAAATAGGGCCGGGGGTGTAGCGCGGAGGTAGAATGCCCCTGGGTTCAATCCCTGGTACCACAAAAAAAAAAAAAAAGAAAAGAAAAGAAATTTAGCAAGACCCTCAGCAACTTAGTGAGATCTTGTTTTAAAATAAAATAGGGCTGGTGGTGTTGCTTGGGAGTAGAACGCCCCTGGGACAAACCCCCAGGATATATAAAAGAAAAACCAATGGAGTGGCCTGGGTCAACCTAATTATCTCTCTTTATGTGGTATTGGGGTTGAACCCAGAAGCATTCTACCTCTGAGCTATACCCCCATACCTATTTTATTTTTTGTTTTGAAACAGGGTCTCACTAAGTTGCTTAAGCTGACCTGAACCTACGATCCTCCTGTCTCAACCTCCCAAGTACTGGGATTACAAGCATGTGCCACCATGCCTGGCTCTGATAATATTTTTAAATCACATTTTCGGTTTGGTGTTCATCATTACCCTCGGGAACACATCTGTGACATGTCACATGCGCTTGCCGTGAGTCAGGCGAATCTTATCCAACTGCTTTGTTAGGCAGACCCACCAAGTGCTGGTTCCCTCAGTGTTCTTGAGATGTGCAGCGGTTACAAGTTCCAGTTTGGTAAGGAATTCTCTGTGCCCAGTTGATTAAATTATGGTTTCCATCTGACCCAGGATCAAATGGAGCTTTAAACAAATGAGAAAAAACAGAGTGTGGTTTGTGAAGTATGATTTAAACAAAGAGCAGTATCATTATTTATCCCCATAAGCACTCTAAAACATTTTAACAGTGACACATTCATATGTAGTAGGCTGTAGCTATATTTATTGACTATTGCCTGGCAAGGCCTAGATGGTTAAATGTTACTTCCTCAAGTTCATCAACCAGGGAGTGGAGTGGTGACTCTAGGTCTGAAATCCAGCTTTTCTTTCTTTCTTTCTTTTTTTTTTTCCTTACTGTAACCCACCTGCTTGTGCAAGTCTCTATGGGACTAGAACCAGCAGTTCTGAGTTGACCCAGCCTTGCCACCACCAGTGGGTCCTCTGACCTTGGACAAGTTGTCAGACTTCTCCAACCTTCTGTTCTCTAATCTGCAGCTTGGAGAGAGCGGGGCACAAAGCCCTCCCAGTTGTGCATCCTGTGATTTCTAGAACAGGACATAGAAGGGCGATGAGGACAGCAGGGATCACCAGTGGCTGCAGTCGCTAGTTTTGTGGCCACCCTGTTTCCCCAAGGCACACAGTCCCCTGTACTCTCTCCTGGCCCTTCAGAAGTCCAGTGAAACTGCATGTGTTTGGGCTCATCAGTTACCTTCACCCAGGACCAACTGGCAGAAGAACAGGAAAAGCATCCAGCATTCTTTTTTTTTTTTTTGTGCTGGGGATTGAACCCAGGGGCATTCTACCCCTGAGCTACACCCACAGCCCTACTTTTTTTTATTCTTCATTTTGAAACAGGGTCTCACTGAGTTGTGGAGGGCATCACTAAGTAGCTGAGGCTGGCTGCCAACCCAGATCCTCCTGTCTCAGCCTCCCAAGTACTGGGATTACAGGTGTGCGCCAACACGCCCGGCTCACAGCATTCTTTAAAGATGGTCTTGTTTCTATGGTGTCAGCCACGTTGGGTGTGCTTCCCATGCTTCTGCAGTGGAGGACATGGTCTACAGTGGGCAGAAGGTTTCTTTGAGGGGAGATTGTGCTTTTAGGCAATACACATCTTCTGGGCTCAGTGTCACTGTGAGGATTTTGTGTTGAGAGGACAGTGAAGCCTGAAACCTCAGACTTGTGTGGTACTTCCTGCAACCAAAGTGATGTCAGGGCTTGCTGTTCAGAGCGCCCGGCTCCATCCCTGTTTCCCCAGCGCTGCTTCACATGTCGGAGAGGAGGAGTAACCATGATACAATCCAACCCCTGGAAGGGCGCTCAGAGAGACTGGGCTAAAAGTGGGGGGAGAATGCATTACATTCTACCTTTGAGACAACCCTTTGTTGGCCTGTGATTGCTTATATGCCAGGTGAATAGGAAAGGTTATTTTTTTATTATTAGTGAAAGTGTATGTTCCTTGACACCTACATAAAAAGATTTTTGTTTTTATAAATTTGTTTTGTTTTTTACTGACTGAATATGGACTCTTTTTTTGGGGGGATAATAATCTTTGCTAGATTTATAGGCTTCAATGTTTCTAGGAGCTAACAGTCTTTCCATCAGTTAACAACATCAAAAGTAGTGGTGAACTCTGGGTGGGTTTCCCAAAGAGGGGCAGGAGCTGTATTCTAGAAGTTTATAAGAGACGGAAATTTGATGGTGATGGCAAACGCCATTGTGTTGCTCTCTGCAGCAATTCATTCATTCATTCATTCATTCTTTCTTTCATTCATTCATACCCTTCTATCCCCTACATATATAACATACATCTTCCATCTGTGCATATGATTTTTGTGAGCCTGATGTTTATTTCAGTCACTGTCAGGAGGGGCGTCCTCTGGCAAAAAGGAGATTTTTTTTTGGCTAGGTGAGTAAGAGACATATCAGAAAGGAGAAGCAAAAAGGATCTGATTATTTATTGTTTACACACAGACACCACCGCCTGTGCATCATCCTTCCTTTGGGGCAGTGGATTATAAGTTAGCAAAGTGGGAAAAATGGAAATGGTAGTTACAAATACTCTACAAATTATAGTTCATTTGGGCTATTAGGTTGGAATCTGCTTGGCCAGAAGGTCAAACCCCTTTCTCTGGCCAGAGCAATACATCTTAAATGCACTTTCTTCATTTTGCTGAGTAGAGCAAGGCACTTTGAATCTTTGATGGGAACCGGGGGTGGGGGGTGGGGATTTCTTACCGTACTTGTTTTCCCTTGTTCAAAACTCCTAGATGTGAATTATAGGAGCTTTTAGGTCACATTATTTATGCAAACTTGAATGCTCTTTATAAAACATATTTGAAAGACACAGAATGCTGACAAAATCTTATGGCATGTAAGTGTGTGATTTAACCAGAGTTTGGGAAAAGATATCAAGCTATTTAGAGAAGATCTCATAATCTCTAGGTAGAGCTGGCATCCAAGAGCATGAGTTGGCCAGTGAAGATGCTTGGCCAGATTTAATGATTGTCAAATTTTTGTAACATGTTCATGTTCTTCTTTGAACACAGGCCTATTACTCAGATTCAGAAATAGAAATACATTGTCTATATTTTTCTCCACAGTCTGTGTTAGGCAGTCAGATGCAATTTTGTCTTTTGTTGGCTGCATTCTGGATTTCAAATCTTGGGTAGGACTCAGATTCAGAAATAGAAATACATTATCTATATTTTTCTCCACAGTCTGTGTTAGGCAGTCAGATGCAATTTTGTCTTTTGTTGGCTGCATTCTGGACTTCAAATCTTGGGTACAAGCTAACAGTCTTAAGGAAATGAACCTTGTATCTTGGCTTTATTAAGAAGATGGTTAGACCTTAGAAAGAGGACAACCTTTGTGACCAAGTTAGAGTTTGAAGTTGAGGAAGGATGGAGTCAAGGAGAGGTTTTGTATGTTAAGTCTTCCAGAGAGAACAATCTCAATGAGGTCCCCAGTATTGTCAGCCTTTCTTGATGTCACTGAATCAGGGATGGTTTGAGCTGATAGTGAATTTTGAGGTTCTCATCTTCTTATGTTACTATCAGGGAACCAAAGCCTAGAGAGCTTAAATCATTGGATCTGAACCTTTAGCAATTATTTATAGATTTGTTCCTTTTTTGAACATTGTTGTAAAATTTTAGAATATTTTTTCATCTTGATTCTAGGTGCACTATGATTTTCTTGTTTTTTGTCTCACCATTTTGATTTTATTTGGTTCTGGGTATAGTTTCTGCTCAGGAAGTAATCCCCAGAGATGTCTTGGAGACGGCATCCATGAGAGTCGAGCCATGACCGCTCCAAGTTCTGAATGCTCCCTGTCCAGCAAGACTGCTTACAGGTCACTAGATGGTCAGTGGTCATGATAGTCAACCTCCTCTATAGTGGATGCGTCTATCCACGGTGTCCTAGGTAGGTGCCACCCACCTGATTCTTCCATTCTTAGTCTGTTTCCTCTTTAACCAAAGCAGCCAATCACATTATCACATAACAGATTTCATACTGTATGATTTTCACTTAGTGATTTCTACTGTACTTCTAAAAGAAACATATGAATAAATAACATATGTACTATTTCTGAACTGACTTGATAGCTCTTTTGATAGCAGGTAGCATATTTGAATGCTTGGTGCCTAGGTCATCAGGGCTTTTCTCTTATTGTGGTGGTGTTTCTGGAACAATGATCAACGAACCCTTCAGTGATCCATAATTTGTCTTCTATAACTTGAACTCCATGCTATCTGGAACTTTCCTCAATGTATGCGTTGGGTCACTATTTTACTCTGAAAGATTTCCTAACACTTGGTGGGCACTAAAGAATGCTTCCTCCAGCTTAAATTGTCTTGTTAAACATGAGTGTTCCTAACTCATTGAATTGAGGTGCTGGATTCTATTTTCTCATCAGGGTAAGATGGCAGTGCTGGTGAAACACCAGAAGAGACTGGTGGGATTCTGGGGAAACACTGGCTAGTCCACAGTTCATTTTTGTTGGTTTTTTTTTGTTTTGGTACTGGGGATTGAACCCAGGGACAGTCTACCTCTGAGCTATATATCCCCAGCCCTTTTAATTTTGAATCAGGATCTTGCTAAGTTGCCAAGCCTGGCCTTGAACCTGTGATCTTCCTGTTTCAGCCTCCCAAGTACTGGAATTATAGGTGTGTGCCATCACGTCTGGCTCAGTCTACCGTTCCTTTATGAGAGCCTGACGTTTCTTCCAAGCAGAGGGGAGCTAGTCCCTGAAAAGAGCGGTGCATGAACACACTTCGCCCTCTGCTCTAGGACGGCTGCTCCCAGCAACACCCCTTAAGTCGGCCCTGCATCCCACCTTGTTCCAGGTGCAAAATGAAAGGAGCAGGGTTCGAGTTCTGACTCTCTATTAATTATTTGCTGTCGAGCTTCGGTAAATCCCCTAATCTCTTTGAGGTTAATAGAAACTACCCCAGAGAGCTGTTAAATGTGTCAGATGAAATAACAGGTGGGGGAATGCTTTGTAAACTCTTCAAGGTCATAAAGAGTCGAGTTGCTCTTATTAACAGTCTTTTTCTGTAAAATTTTCCTCCAGCTACTTCAGCTCTTAGACTTTTTCCCTTCTTGGCCCTCACTGCTGTCATTAGCCTTTGGCCCTTTCACACACTCATCTGTGATGTGGTTCCCCAGGTGCACCTGTTTTCTCCAGTAAGTTTGTAGGTCTAAGATTTTAAAATTAATTTTGGATTATTTTTTAAAAAGTAACTTTTGATAAAAGGATATGCATAACATATATGCATTTTAAAGCATAAGACTGTGTTTTATTCAACATCTATTGAGTGTCTATGAAATACTTGATACTGTGCAGGCCCTGGGGATACCCAGCCCCTGCCATAGACTACTCCTTGTCTGGGTTTGGGGGAGAAGACAGAGTTTATATTAAATGATGCAGTCAGTAATGGAAGGGCAAGGTTTTGCCACTCATTGAGAATACATTCTGAAAGTTTGAATTCTAGCTGAAGTCACAAAACTTACCATTATTATTATATTATTGTTATTATTATTTGGTACTGGAGGTTGAACCCAGATACATTCTACCTCTGAGCTACACCACCACCCCTCTTTTAGTTTTTAAAACAGGGCCTCACTAATTTGCTGAGGGACCTTGCTAAGTTGTTGAGGCTGGCCTCAAACCGGTGATCCTCCTGTCTCAGCATCCCAAGTATTGGGATTACAGGTGTGTGCCATCACGCCTGGCTACATTACTTTTTATTTTATTTTCTCTGGTTTCCTTGTTTCTCTGTCCCCCTGCTTTTTATTTCCCCCTGAAAATGTAAGCTCAATGAGCCTTTGAGCTCTACCTTTAGTAAATGTTTGAACACTTACTAGGGGGATAGGTGTCCACCTAACAGAAGAATAGCAGCTCCAGGTGGCTAGAGATCTTTGTCTCTCTTGTTCACTGATAAATCCCCAGAACTGTGTCTGGCTTAGAGAGGCCCCTGATATTTGTCAAATGAACTGTTGCATTGTGTTAGATAAAACTAGCTTGTCATAACTGAAAAAATCTCAGTAATTCAGTGGCTGAAAGCAAAGTCCGTTTCTTGGTCATGTAAAGCCTAGTTTGCAGCAGGTTGGGGATTCCACACAGTCATTTGGGTAACCAGACTAATGAGCAGAAGTCCTACCATGCTCAGCTTGTGGCTTCTAGAGTAATCTCCACTTGTTCTCATTCTGCAGCCAGACGATGGGGGAGGGTTCCGTGGGGAGTAATTTTGGCCCCAGCTCACTGGCTTACCTGAATACTTTTAGACAACTGGGTGCAGTTGGGCAAAGAAATGAAGTTCCTTGCTGGCCACTTCCCAATGTAACTCTGCATCTTCAAAGGAAGAGACACACTACTAACCTTGGACAACGGCCACCTCTGCCTTACATACAAAACACCATTTGTTTTCTGTTCCTATGTGGGTCTCCCATGGCCTGTGAGTTCCTCGGGGAAAGAGGCTGTATCTTATTCAATTCTATTTCACTAGTTCCGGCATAGAACAGCAGTCTAATCAAGGTTTTTTGAATTAAAATGAAGAAACCTTTTTTCTATGGAGTATCTGGCACCATAATAGATACTTAAAATTTTTGTGGGAAGACTTAAGAGAACAATAAAGGAAGAAGAAACCAGTTGCTACAATAAAGGTGTGTCAAGTATGGTACCAGGTGCCAACATGGTAGGTATTCAATTAACACTTTAAGATGAAAGAAGCCAGGTGTGGGTGCATACTTGTAATCCCAGCTAGTTGGGAGGCTGAGGCAGAAGGATCACAAGTTTGAGGCCAGCCTGCACAACTTAGCCAGACCCTGTTTCAAAATAAAAATAATAGAAAAGGGCTGGGGATGTCGCTCAGTGGTAGAAGACCCCCGGGTTCAATTCCCAGTACCACAAAAACAAAGAAAGGTAAAAGAGAGAAAAAAAAAGGAAGAAAAGACAAAGAAGGAAGAGAGGAAGAAAAAGAGGGAAAGTGGGAAGGAGGGGAAAGGAGAGAATGAAAGATGAGGAGAGGAGGGAGAATCCAGATGGAGTGGGAGACAGAAAAGGTGAGAGAGAGAGCCAGAGAGGGAAAGAGAGAAAAGGACAGGAGAGAGGAAAAGAAGAGAAGGCAGAGGTTACTGAGCAGTGAGTTTTGTGGCCCCACGCTCACCATAGAGGAAGCTGTCCCCTGCCCAGGAGGTGGGAAGGCGTCCCAGGGAGATCTTTCTCTTTGGCTCCAGCACTTCCTGGTCCCTCGGCCTAACTTCTGCAACTTTATGATATGCCCACCCTGATAGAGCACACAAATCTCTCCCAGTCATGTAGTGGGGAAATGAAGTTAATAAATCTCCCAGAACGTTTGTGCTTCTCTATGGAAACGGTACCTAAGTACCCGCCACCCACCAAGAAGCCTGGGGCGGGGTGAAGCCCTCAGCCACACGAGACTCGCCGCTTCAAGTACACGGTTTCCAAGCTCGGCTTGTTTTGCTCAGCTAGAGACGGCTGTTCAGCTCTTTGGGGTGGACCAGGTGGCCTCCAAGGGCCGCAGACCATGGGTTTATTTTGCCTTTCTCCCTAATCAGGCTCTTCAGCTCCTGACTCACTGAGTTTCCCCACAGGACCCGTGTTCAGAAGTTCTCGGGGGATCCTGTTGCCTGTAGCTGAGAACGCAGCTCCGATGGGGCTCAGATGCCTGCAGCAACCTGGCTGCCTACACAGTGGAAGGCCCTGCCTTTCGTTTCCTTTTGTCCCTTTAACACTTTCCCCACTTCATGTCCCCTAAATTGCACATTTACAAAGTGTGATGCACCAGGCTTTACAGCAGTTTTTCAAAGGGAACATGAACACACCCATTCTATAGATGAAGTAACTGCGGCTCCGACAGTTTGGGTGTTTTGTTCATGGTGTCTGGCATCAGTCTGAATTGTTGGAAGCCTTAAAACCGAGCGTCTTTTCAATGGTGCTGTGGCCCTGCTGTCAATGTGTAGTTGTGAATTCAAAACAGCATTCGTGGGTATGGGTTACATTGGCATTAGGAAACCTAATTGGCACTTTCATGACCAATGTCTTACAGTGAATTTAACACCACAGGGAGAAAGGAGGTATCATTTGCTATCCATGCAGGTGCCTTCTTCTGTTTCCTTGGGCTTTATAAAATTCTATTTTGTATACGAGATTGGACAAAGCAGTTTGGTACTGCTATAAAATTGCTAACTCCATGAACTCTTACTCTTGGTTTTCAGTATCAAGTCAAGTGAAAGGGTGGGAGGAGCTTCTCAATGTTAGAGAAGGGAAAACTACTTAAAAATCAGAACAGACTGCACATGGCATGTTTTTTTCTTTTTTTTTTTTTAAAGACAGTGTGTTATTTCTTCCCTCTGGGGACGGACCAATAACCGTCTGTCACCACATAATCCAGGTCTGGGAGAAGTATGGAGGGGTTAGGATTTAGTGAGATTGGTTTTGCTGAAGTAATCTTTGTAAGGCAAGTCTGTTTACTTTTTACACTAATTTCCATGCTGACCACTGAGTCTGATTTGGTTTGAAGAAAGATATTTCTAAGGGGCCATTCTTACCATTATGGAAAGAAAAAGTTAAGCGGTGTGGGACTTCATTTCCGTTGGCTGGGCATCTGTTAACTGTGTCTCAGAGTGTGAAGTGCAAGGGGAGTTTTACAGATCCGACAATGCTGCCCCATACCACAGATTAAGAAACCGAGGCTAGTGTTGTTAATGCTACGAATAACTTGTTTTTGTTAAGATAAAACTTATATAGAAATCCATAGAAAAAATACAAATGATATGTAATCCATCACCTACAAGTAAACCACTGTCAATACTTTTATTCTCCACCTATCTGTTTTCTATTCATGTACATTATGTGTTGACTTTACATCTTGCTATGTACACTTGCTTTGGCATATGATTTTTAAAAATTTAAATATATCATAAATATTTTCTCATGTTATCATTTCTTTCTTCATTCATCAACAAATGATAATAGCTAACACTTAACATGGCTCTTTCTGTGGGCCAGGTACTCTTCTCTGTGCATATGACTTACATTAACTCACTTATCTTGCAACAACTGTATGGGGATATTATGAGGCAATATTATCATTGACTGCATTTTACAGATAAAAACACTGAGACCTGGAGGTGTTACATAACCTGTAGGGTCATACAATTAGACCGTGGCCTAGCCAGACTAGTGGTCACTCATGCTGGATGACTTCTTTGTCCCCTGAAACCTAGCCTGGCCTGCAATGTGCCTGTGTGTTGAATGAGTGTTGGTGTTTAGAAGACAGGTGTGATGGATGAGAACAGGGTCCTCCTGTATGAATCATACTGGACCTGTGAACTGTTTGCTTAAGGTTCTATGGCCTGCAGCTCTATGTGCCAGGGAGGACTGAACCAGTACTTGGTGGCCTACAGGTTTGCAGAATTCAACAACAGCAGATCTGGGTTTGGCCTTAGGCTTTGGTGGTTGGTTGCCCCTGACCCGCAACTTACCCTCCTTTACTATATCAGCACTCAGTGTTGGTAGCTGTGACACTGGAGGTAATACCAGTGTACGTAAGGGCCCGGAGCACTCCTTGATGTGTTTTGGGATTTCTAGCCAAATGAATTAACATTGATTCCACTTTTTCAGATTCCAATACTTTAAAAATATTTCCACGGGTACATTTTGTCTTAAATCAATGAACAGTGTCTGATTCTAAATTAATTTTTTTTTTTGCGGTAACAGGGATTGAACCCAGGGGCACTCTGCCTCTGGGCTATACCCCCAGCCCTATTTTTTTTATTCTTTATTTTGAAACAGGGTCTCACTAAGTTGCGGAGGCCTCACTAAGAAGCTGAGGCTGGCTGCGAACCCAGATCCTCCTGTCTCAGCCTCCCAAGTACTGGGATTACAATTGTGCGCCACCACGCCCGGCCTAAATTAATTTTTTAATTCCAAAGAAGCCCAAATATATACTTTACTGCTTATAAACTTTCTTTTTATTTTTTTATCCTGGAGGGCACATAATTAGGCTTTATAAATATGTATTTTGTTCCCATAGAGTCCAGCACGATGCATTCTGTGGATTTATTTATTCATCATTTATTAATGACCGCACCTCTGTTGAGATGGGGATTGTGCTAGGTAGTGGACATTCTAGACCAGCCTGACCCCAAGAAGGCGACAATCTAGTGAGGAAGAAAAACAAGTAGAGGAGCACAACACAGTGGATGGTGGAGGAAGGCCAGGTATGGAGGTGGGAACGAGAAAAGATCTTTTTATGGTGTAACACTAGCTAATGCAACGGCGGAGTTTCACCTGAATTAACAGAATCAACAATAACCAGTGAAATTTCCAGGCCTGGGTATGCAATAACAGACTTCCCTCCACTCTGGATAAAACAGGAGGGCTGTATCTGTGTGGTGCTGGCTGTGAAACAGGAGCTTACGCATTCCTTGTGTCTGGTGATTGGGAGGTGTGGTTCAAAGTTCTGCCACCTAAGAGTTAAGAGATGTGGATTCCAAATCTAGCTCCGGTAGTCGCCTCAACTCTATTACAATCTACTTTCAACTCTCAGTTACAGAGAGCTGAAAAATATTGGCTTAAAAAACTTATGAAGAAATATATTATTATATTTTCATTAAAAATATTATTTTTAATGAAAAGATGAAGCCAGGCATGGTGATACATGCCTGTAATCTCAGTATTGGGAGGCTGAGACAGGAGGATTGAAGGTTCGAGATTAGTGTCAGCAACTTAGCGAGACTCTCAGCAACCTAGTGAGACCCTGTTTCAAAACAAAACAAAAAAAAATGAAAAGGGCTAGAGGTGTAGCATGGAGGTAGAATACCCCTGGGTTCACTCCCCACCAGTAACACACACACATGCACAGAGAGAGAGAGAAAGGAAGGAAGGAAGGAAGGAAGGAAGGAAGGAAGGAAGGAAGGGCTAGGTTGTAGAGAGAACTGATATTTCCACCTCCTAATGTCTTCTGGGACCCAGACATCTTTTCGCTTTCCTTCCTCTCAGTCTTCCTTAGTGGCTGATCCATGGGTGTTTTTTTTTAAGTGGGGGAAGGGTATATATGTTACTGGGGATTGAACCTGAGGGCCTCCCATGTGCTAGGTCAGTGGTCTATCACGAAGGTATGTCCCCAGCCACATCTATATGTATGTATAGTTTGTTTGTTTTAATGGGGTCTTGCTAAATTTCCCAGGGTGGCCTTAGACTTGTGATCCTCCTGTCTCAGCTACCCAGCTGGGATTATATGTGTGCAGGGATGGGCAAAAGTGGATAGGCATTGGCTGAATCAGCCCTCTGAAAAGCTTGCTCACAAACCTTGCCTGGTGACTTCCAAGTTTATCTCATTGGTCAAACCATGTCACATGACCATCCTCAGCTGCAAGGGAGGCTGGGAAAAGTTTTTCAGTGGACCATATTGCTACCCCAATAAAATCAGGGTTCTGTTAAGGAAGGAAAAAAACAGGAGTCTAGGTATTGGGTAGAAATCTAACAATCTTTGCCATATCAGTATGAAATAAACTAAATCATGACTAACTTCCTACACTTTCTTCATTAAATCTTCACAGAACCAGATCCAGATAGCATATATGTTCTTTAGTTTTAGTTGGCGTGAGGTACCAAGGTTATTTTTCCCTTTCTACTCACCTCTTGATTTATTCATTTGAAATATAATTGGGTTAATTTGTTAGTTTGTATTACACTTTAGGTGTATTTTACCTCACCCTCCTTGATTTTATTTATTTACTTATGTTTTGATCTGTTTATGTGTGAAACATTAATATGGTTTCAAAGTCAGAACTACATGCAAAAGAAGTACTCAGATATGTCCCTCCTCCCATCCTTTTACCCCATTCCCACCTTCTTGTCTTTTCTTCCTCATTCCTACTCACCTTGCCCCATAGACACTATCCCATTACTTTCTGGCCTAACCTTCCTGTGCAACTAACTAACTAACTAACTAATAACTAACTAACTATATCTAACTATATATTCCTCCTTTTTCTTACACAACAGGTAGTAGACTACAGATACATCTTTACACTTGAAAGTCTGTGCAGATAGTTGTAAGAAATGAAGCAATGGTGAGACCAGGGAGAGTGCCAGATGTACAGTAAGAGAGATAACACCTGACAGCACACCTTTGTTGAAGGTTGTATGAGGGAGGTTTCATTTGAGGAGGGTCTAAAGAATGGGTGATATCACAGGGAAGGGAGGGATTTTTCTAGACATGGATATAGGAGAGAAGGAGAACAGCCAGGGACTAGCTGCTTGGCAGCAAAGGAGACCAGGCCAGGGGTGTCCATTCAGGACAGCCCCACAGAGGCCATGACTGTCAAGCTGAAGGAAGGGAATCTTTGAGGAGAAGCACGACAATATGGCAATTATACAGGAAGCTAAGCTCAACTGTGGTGTGTGTGTGTGTGTGTGTGTGTGTGTGTGTGTGTGTGTGTGCGTGTGTGTGTGTGTGTGTGTGTGTGTGTGTGTGTGTGTTTCTGGCTTCTGGGGTTCACAGAGAATTTAGAGATCCTCTCATGGTTTTAAGCTGACACCATATGCACATGTTATAAGGAAGGAAACCGAGGCCCTGATAAATAAGGGGACCTCCTCATAGTCTCACAGCCAGGTGGGGGCAGAGCTGAACATTGCTGTACTGTGTGGATTCACAGCCCCAAGCCCTCTTCCTCAGTAGCTAAGAGTTCAAAAGTCCTGGCTTCTCAGACCTGTTACCTTTGCCAGCTTGTGTTTGGGCTTTTCAGTTCATTTACTCCCAAATCCCCCACATTTAACTAGACTAGCAGGAATTTTAAAGGAACCTATTATGGTTTGAATCAGGTCCTTTTCTCTATCTCCACTCCCCACCTCTTCATTCATATGTTGAACTGCTAATCCCAGTACCTCTGAATGTGACTGTATTTGGAGATAGGGCCTTTAAGAAGGAGATTAAGTTAAAATGAGGTCATTAGGAAGGGTCCTGATCCAATACGACTGTTGTCCTTATGAGAAGAGGGGGCTAGGACACTCATGCACACAGAGGAAGGACCATGTGAAGACACAGGAGAAGGTGGCCACCTACAAGCCAAGGTTCCTCTGAAGAACCCAACCTTGCTGCCATCTTGCTGTCGAACTTCTGGCCCCCAGAACTGTGAGGAAATAAATTTCTGTCATTTAAGCCACCCCCTCCAAGGCACTTGTAGTCTGAGCAAATCGACCCATTGCTCACCCTGCTCTTTGGGTCCCTGGGGCCTTCACACCCAGCCTGGGGTTCCTCTCTGGTTGTTGTGACTCCACAGCCCTCCTGTTGCTAAGTGCCATGGTGAGGCCTGATGCCCGGGACACCGAGGGCAGGCCAGGAGTCTGAGGGAGCCTTTCCCTGGCTGGGCGAGTCACTTAGCCCTCTGGGTCCAATGGTGTGGCTCAACTAGGAATTCATAAGGCCATTTCCAAGTCTTAGATTCTTTAAGCAATGTGGAAAGAAACGAATTGTTGGTTTTAAATGCACACTCAAAGATTTAAAGGCATTTTTTAAATTTTTAACTTTTTAGCTTTTGTCAAATGCTGTTCCTTGCGATAGACTTTAATACACCCCATGTTATTAACAAGATTTTAAAATTAGGTGGTGGGATCATAAGTTCTTTTAAGTTTCTTCTTTATGCTGCATATTCCTCTATATGTGGAGAAAACTAATCAATTTTCTAACTCAAAATATAGTGAAACAAAGGATATACAAGTCTATATTAACTGACATATGATGTGTAGAAGTGGATGCTGATTTAGAAATAACACAATGTAAAACTACTAGTCAAGTTGAGGATGGAGAAAGCTGTCACGAGATGAGATGCTCCTGTATGATTTGTTGTTTGGGTCACCATAGAGCATGTGTGTTGATAGGCCCACACCATTGTGGACACGCCACAATGCCTGGGGAGAGCAGGATAAAGATAAAAGCGTAACTTTAAAATTAGAGAAAATGAACTGGACTCAGAAACCATAGACATAGCCAAATACTCTCCTAAGGTGGGGAGGGAGAGGGAGTGGGGTGGGAGCTGGGGGAGGGCTCAACGAGTGCTGTGTGCATGCATGCCTCTATCACCCTGAACTGCATCACAATGTATGATTACAATGCACCTGTAAGAAAAAAAAGAGAGAAAATTTCACTGTAATTTACAGCTTAATTCCTCAAGTAACAAGAACAGTGAGTTATTTAACTTGCTAATGATCAAAATAAAATAATGCACTTTAGATTATTAGGGCTTTGTAGATCAGCAAATATCATAACGATTTCCCATTTTTAGCCAAATATAACCAAACCTTCCCATTTAGAATGTCCTTGGTTACCCAGAGTCTTCTTGTCATTTCTTGTAGATGATGTACAAGCATAGGTGACTATAACTCCCATGTAATACCAGATAGGCAAATAAATGGTATTGCTGCAAGGCCTTTTTCTGAGGCACTAACCAAAAAAACTTGTTGAACCCCCCTGCCCCCCAGGAACATTTCAGAGTGAACCGCTTGTTCCTACATGCCCTGACTCTTAGATGTGTGTCCTGATAACCTGAGACCTATGCTTGGGATTGAATATAGTGATGGCTCCTCTGGTGTCTTCGTTGAATAGAATGTGAGGATCCTTTTGGAAACATCTGGTTTCACCTTAGAAGCACACGTGCTATCAAGATTTGTGTGTCTGTGCATGTGTGTTTGTAAAAGACATGCTATGTATGCCTGGGAGTGACCTTTCCAAGAATCTCACACAGCTTGTGGCTATTCAGGCCTTTCTGTGGATTTCTCTTAAATGCAAATCCAGCTGTGTCAGTTCCCTTAACCCCTCCTGTGCCTGTTTAAGGTTAAGCAGGGCAGTCAGCTCTTTAGTAAGTGTCCAGAGGGTAATTACCAGATGCACCTGGGTGGGGTTTAACCCCTTGCACCCCACCCTCTCGGCCAGAGCCACAGGGGAGGCTCAGATGCTGGAGAGGTGCTGTTAGTGAAATCGCTTCCCTCCTTGGAGGTAATTTGATCTTGTCAAACAATGCTTTTTGCAGAACATATGTGCTTTAGTTTTATTTTAAGTTTCTGGAATAACATTCTCTTTTGCTCACCACTGAGGCATATGCTCCAAGCAGAAAAGCCTCTTTTGGTTACACATGAAACTTTTTCTTTGGTCAAAAGAAAAGCCACACATTTTCCCATATCAAAATAAAAATGAACATTGTTCTGTTTTTTTTTTTTTTTATCCAGACCCAGAGGGAGGAGAAAAAAAGTTGTGAGAATCAAATTCAGAGAAGACCAGAAGGAAAGCAGAATGGTGGGCCCAGAAATGAGCATTCAGCTGTTGTTTGTTGGCTGGAGTTTGAGAGTAGAGAAAGGAAGAGTTGTTTAAAAACAAAATATAGAACTGCTCAGTATGTGAACAGCTCTCTCCATAACTCTTACCCCCAGATATCGTCAGTCTCATTTATGGCAGAAAGGAGTTAGCATCTCCCAGGCTTAGGACAGTCTCCATTGTGGGTAACTGTTACTGTGCCAGGAGCACAGTCCCTGAAGGTGGAGTCTAAAGGACTTAAGCCTCAGTTTCCTTCTCTGTAAAGGGACTGCTAATCCCCCTCCCCTCCTGCCCAGAGGGTTGTTTTAAAGGTGAAATAAAGCCAACAATGTTGTCTCTTTAGTGCATGCCAGGCACATTCCATTTATGACAGCTACTAATTTATTATTATAAGAGATAGCTTTGCTACCAACAAGGTATGTGACTAGCAAGTCTTAAGCATCAGGCAGGTCCACTCTGGTACCAAGGCAAGAGAAAGAAATCTGTTTTATTGCTCCTCAGACTTATTTATGAATCTAAGAATCGTCCCATAAAAAAACAACAACCATATTCTCCCGCATCTCAAAGTCTTCTGATGTTCCTAACTCCTTTACAATGATATTCTGCGAGGCAAAGGTAGTGCTTGCTTGCTTCCAGGGTACTTTGCTTTTTATTGTCACACTTGCTCCTCAGAATACGTCCATGGAGCAGGTTTATTATCACCCTCAATTTACAGATGAGCAAACTGAAGGCTGGATTTGTCGAAATCACGTCGTGAAAAGTTGTCAGGTATGGGGGTCATACTTTCACTGTAAAAACACCTCCTTCTCCCACCGAAGCGAGCTCCCTATAAAGTGCAAGAGCATTTTGTTTATAAATGAGGAGAGACAAGGCAAAGATGAGGTCACAGCTGGAAATAGGATACAGAAATACTGATTCCTTCCTGACCACAAGCTCAGATCTGTGAGTCCCAATATATATATATCTGTGAGGATATATTTTTTCATGGGCGAACAGAAGTTTATTATTTTATTACGTAGCTAAATACAGATACACAAGTGAGAAGATACTGAAAAGTTTTCATATTTTGGCGATAGCCAATGTTAACATGTTTTTATACTTTCATTGGTGCATTGTGATTATACATCATAGTGACTTTGCACATAGTGACGTAGGCATCCGTGTACATAGTACTCGATGTGTTTCTTTCTGAATCCATCCTTCTACCCACCGCTCCCCGTGCATGTTAGTGAGACTGGTAGTGATACCTTCATGTACGGATTTGGCATTATTTGAACTGTTTCCTTCATCAGTTCTCCTTTTTCTGCTCCCCATCTTCATCCCCCATCCTCTTTCACTATTCTATGCGTCTCCCTCCTCATTTGTCTAAAGTTCCTTTTATTTCCCACTTTTGCGCGAGCTTCCACATAGATAAAAGAAAACATGACCCTTGCTTGACTTTCTGAAACTGACCTCAGCATAATATTCTCTAGTTCTATTCAGTTTTCTGCAATTGACACAATTTTGTTCTTCTTTATGGCCAAGTAAAATTCCATTGTGTGTATATGCCACATTTTCACTACCATTCACCTGTTGACTGAATTCTAGGTTGTTTCCATGATTTGGTTATTGTGAATCGTGCTGCTATTAACATGGATATGCACATATCACTATAGTATTCTGACTTTACTTCTTTTGGAAAGATACCAAGGAGTGGTATAGCTGGGTCATACAATGGTTCCATTCCTAGTCTTTTGAGGAGCCTCCATACTAATCTCCATAGCGTTTGTAATGATTTGCAGTTCCACCAACAATGTATAACAGTTCGTATTTCCCCACATCTTTGCCAGCGTTTATTATTATTTGTATTCTTGATAATTGCCATTCTAACTGAAGTTAGATGGAATCTTAGTGTAGTTTTGATTTGCACTTTCCTGATTGCTAATGATGTTGAACATTTTTTTCATATATTTATTGGCCATCTGTATTTCTTTTTTTGAGAAGTGTCTATTTCAATGTTAACATTTTGTTGTAATAATTTTCCATACTTCCCCCCTCTATTTATATTTATATCTATATGATGCATATTAAACAAAATGCCCTTAATTTTCCCATACTGTTTAAGAACCCTTCCATTATAATTTGAATACAGAATACCTCCTGGAAGAGCTCATGTATTGGTTATGCAAAGATGTTCAAAGGTGAAATAATTGAATGGGGGCCCTAATGTCATCAGTGGATAAGTCCACTGATGGACTGATCATTTGAATAGATTTACTGGGTGGTAACTTAGGCCGGTAGGGTGTGGCTAGAGGAGGAGGTGAGCCACTAGGGCATGGCCTTGAGGACTACATCTGTTCCTGGCCATTTCCTGTCTCTGCTTTCCGGCTGCTATGAGATGAGCTGCTGTCTTCTGCCACATGCTTTGCCGCCATGATGTCTACCTTGGAGTTGGCCAACTATGGACTGTACTTCTGAAACCATGAGCCCAAATAAACCTTTCCTCCTCTATGTTGTTTGTGTCAGATATTTTGGTTACAGCGATGGAAAAACAGACAAAACACCTTCTTTAGTAACAAAGAATTTTGTAGGTTGCCCACAGATAGTTGTGTGGCACCCAGATTATGCACCTGCCCATAGTAGGTAGGCTCATCCTTCCTGCCTCTTGGGTCTTTGGTCACTTGCTGGGGAAAAGCTGGCTGTTGTTACTGCCACGTCATACCACCCTATTCCCCAGGGCCAGCCTCAGCTCAGCTTGTGTAGCTTCTGATGCAGTAGAGGACTACAGTGCTGGATCCAAGCCTTAGAAAAGGAGCCCTGGCTTCTACCCCCAGGCCAGCACTCAGATGAAGATGTGTCAGAGGTGAGAACTGGCTTCTCCCTAGGGACTGGCTCATATAGGCCAGGTGCAGGGAATGAGGACCATAGGTGAACCTTGGCCAGGGGAGGTGGGAGGGGGAAGCTGTCCAAAGCTATGGTAGGTTCCATACAGACCCGTCCTGGTAACCCAGCAACTCTCAGGTTTGCTTTCCAGTCCCTTTTACCTTGCTTCCCTTTTCCCACCTGCTTCCCATTCTGGGAACCTTCTCTTCAAAGTTTTAGCAGATATAGTCTGCCTTTCTCTCTCTTTTCCTTCCTTTCCTTTCCTTTCCTTTCCTTCCCTTTTTCCTTCCCTTTCCTTCCCTTTTTCCTTCCCTTCCCTTCCCTTCCCTTCCCTTCCCTTCCCACCTTCCTCTCTTTCTTTCTCCAGGGCAATCTACCTCTTAGTGTCACCACCCCCCCAGCCAGTTTTATTTTGAAATAGGGGTGGAGGATCTTGCTAAGTTACTGAGGCTGGCCTTGAACTCATGATCCTTCTGTCTCATCCTCCCAAGTAGGATTACAGGTGTGCACCACCACACATGGCACTCACTCGCATATCCCCTTCTCTGTTTCATTCTTCTTTCAACTTGAACTGAGCTGATGGTCACCACATTCAGTAAGTACTTATGAAAACAAAATTCAGCCGCTTTTAGTAAATGTGGATTTTATGCATTACAACTGCATCTGTATGGTCCTGAAAAAAAATAGTGTATCGGAGTTGTCTTCAGGTATCATTTGGTGACAGGTGGATCAAAGGACCCCCTTGTGGCCGTGCCTCTCCCACCCTGCTTGTCTGCAGGCTGGTCTAAACCACAGTTGTGGGTTTTGGTGAGACGCAGGTCATCACAGGCAGCCATTTTACCCTCAACTTGACCTCCTTGTTACAGTCACAGACTCTCCGATGGGAACCTCCCTCCAGCCGGGTCCCCCCGCCGCCTCTGGAACATGGGGAGTTTTGAAGTCTGCACACATTTCTCAGGGTGAGGTGCTGTACACATCTGGGTCGACTTTGTTCCCGTTTTCTTTTCTTTCTTCTTTTTTTTCTTTTTAAGTCAATCAGCGTGAGTAACTGCTACATGAAACCGTGGAGAAAATGGAATAAATATGTTGGAAATGCTCGAAAGTGATCGGCACTTGTTGATTCTCTTCAGTCTCACTTCCTGGGCTAATTTTAAAACATTCAAGGGAGTTTGAACAATCTTTAAGAGTTGTTTGGCATGCCGCAAAAACTACGGCCTGTTCTCTACTGCGAAAGAACTCTGATATGTGCTTCCTGGTTTGAAAGTGTGTGGGAGAAGGAGGAAGGGGGAGCTTGTCTCAGGGCAAGGGGCACAGGGCCGCCCACGTGCTGATTAAATTTCTCTGAATGAGTTTTATTTTTGGAGATGGAGTCTTGCTAAGTTGCCCAGGCTGGCTTGAACTTCTGGGCTTTAGCTATCCTCCCGCCTCAGCCTCCTGAGTAGCTGGGACTATAGGCTGTGCTACCAATCCCAGAAATTTTCTTAATGAGACCCTTAATCTATTACATAATTCAGGGCACTGAATCTATTATGCAGGACATTAGGCTCCTTTTTGTCTCTTGAGGATGGATACTATCCTGCATGTCTGCATTCCTCAACATCCAACAGCTGTACACCTAATAGGTACCGTGAAAATTTTCCTCCTCCTCCTCCTCCTCCTCCTCCTCC
>PVJS01037172.1:0-20066 GCA_004027185.1 Glis glis
GGGAGAGGGAGAGGGAGAGGGAGAGAGCTGAGGCTGGCCGTGAACCCGGATCCTCCAGTCTCCGCCTCCCAAAGTACTGGGATTACAAGCGTGCGCCACCATGCCTGGCCATCTCGTGACATTTATATTCACAACACTGCAGAATCTTGTAGTAGATAGAACAGTGGTTCAGGAAAGACATCCAAGTCATAACCCCAGACCTGTGATGAGGTCACCTTACACAGCAAAAAGGACTTTGCATTTGTGATTCACTCAAGGACCTTAATATGGGGAGAGTATCTTGGATTTTCCTAAGTAAATGTAATCACAAGCCAGGCATGGAGGTGCACACTTGCAATCCCAGTACTTGGGAGGCTGAGACAGGAGGACCACATGTTTACAGTCAGCCTCAGCAACTCAGTGAAGCCCTCTGCAACTTAGTGAGACCCTGTTTCAAAATAAAAAATAGGGATTGGGGGTATAGCTCAGAGGCAGAATGTCCCTGGGTTTAATCCCCAGTAACTAACACACACACACACACACACACACACACACACACACACACACACACTCTCTCTCTCTCTCTCTCTCTCTCTCTCGCGCGCGCGCGTGCGCGCGCTCTCTCTTTAATCACAGAGGCCCTTAATAAAAAGAAGACAGGAGGGTCAGAGTCAGAGAAGGAGAGGAGCCACGATCCACAGAAGCTAGAAAAAGCAAAGAACGGAATCTCCCCTGGAGCTTCCAGAAGGGACACACCCTACCCACATCTTGATTTTAGCCCTGCAAGACTCAATTTTGGACTTTTGACCAGAACTGAAAGACAATAAATTTGTTTCGCTTTAACCACTAAGTTTTGCTAATTTGTTATAGCAACAACAGGAAGCTAATGCAAATCTATATTTTTATTATTATTATTATTTACCACTATATAGAAACTGGACTCGTGGATACCTCAGAAGTTATCCAAATCCCAAAGCCAGTGGCTGGAGGTGACAAGATTCAAGCTCAAGTGTGATGGGTTGATGGGATGCGCCCTGCAAGGGAGCGTGGGACTGCACAGTGGACGTTCCGCACATCAGAGTGTGCACTTGATACACCAGGTGGTGAGGAGGGGTGAGATCATCAACAAATGGGAGAAATGAACAGAGCTGATTAATATGCAATATTCTCAATCCAACCAAATGTGCTTTAGATAATTTTTTGGGTTCTTTAACATCTTTTTGAACAGAAACAGATAAATGTCTTCCCTGTTAAAGTGATACGACTTTGACATGTAGGCAGTTCATTGATGGCCAACAATTTCCCTCTTTATTCTACAGAGTGACATAAAAAAATACTTTCTCTGTTTGTACCTAGAAAATTCCATCTTTGCAGGGCGTGGTGGCACATGCTTGTAATCCCAATACTTGGGAGGCTGAGACAGGAGGATCGCAGGTTCGCAGCCAGCCTGAGCTACTTAGTGAGGCCCTCTGCAACTTAGTGAGACCCTGTTTCAAAATAAAGAATAAAAAATAGGGCTGGGGTGTAGCTCAGAAGTAGAATGCCCCGGGTTCAATCCCTGGTACTGCCAAAAAAAAAAAAAGAAAATTCTATCTTTCTTCCTACTTTAGCAAGTAATTGCTTTGTAACTGGTTGAATCTTCCCTCAGTAACGAAATGAAATACCCTGTACGTCTCTGGATCACTGAGCTGTACCTGGGGCATTTTCCTAAATAAGGTTGTAAACAGAATATGACCAAGATGCATGATATTCCATGCTTCCTTGTAAATACAATCCCTTTCCCCAGGAAAACAAGTTACTGTGCAAAAAAAAAAAAATGAAGCTCACCTAACCTAGATATTCATTGTTACCATCATCATCACCATCACGATCATCAGCATCACCATCACAACCACCTTTATCCTGTATGGTAACATTATTGTGACCATTTCACAGCAGAGAAAACTGAGGTTCAAAGAGGTTAACATTTTTGTTACTAATGTGCTGAACTGAATTCTAATCCTGGTTTAACACCAAAGTCAGGCTCTGTCATTTTGAAACCATGCCACCTCTCTGGGTGCAATCTTGTAGTTCAGAAAGAGTAAGAGGAGTGGAACACAGAGGAATTTTTCACTGAATTCTCCTCTCCCCCAATATAACTGTCCAAATTCTCATCCATACTGTGTCAATGGCGTTTGGGCTGTGATGGGTAAATTCACTGACATTTTCTTAAGCAGAGAGCCCTCCCCTGGAATGACAGCCTCCCACTCCAATCCTAAGAAATGAAGGCATGAAGTAGATCCCTCCTACTTCCATTAACCTACACTCTCTATTAGAGGAGAGTGGCAGAATTTTTAATTTGGACTTTCTGTTCTGTTCCAAAGCTACTCCTCTATATTTTAGAATTAGGCCCCTGCCTTATTGTCTTGAATCTTAAAATTCTACATCATAATTTTCATTCTTTTCAAAGGTACAAATACTCACTAGATGCAAAATTGACCCTTCCATTGCCCCACATGCTAATTCTTTCTCCTAAACTGCCCACACATCTCATTATTCACTTCCCAATTAATAGATACAACAATCTGCATGTGCAATGGACAGGCCCTCCCATTTTCTATAACATAATCACATGAACATTATCCAGGCTAAAAGGAAAGTTCAGACCTCACAGGCTGTGCTGTGGTGGTGAAATTGCTTTATTTATTGTTCAACCACACATGTGGACTACTAATCAATTTGTTGGGAGGTGCTGATTATGGACATAATTTCTAGCAAAAAAAAATAAGAGTAAGTCTGCCTTGTGGCTACCACAAAAACAAAAGTTGGTTCCCCAAAACCTTACCCTGTATAAGAAATGAAGGCCAGAGCACCCCAAAACGATGAGGTTCCTCAGGCAGGGTGACTTGAGGGGATCCAATATAGGTGACTGCCTAAAAGTATCTTCCCAAACTGGCCCATTATTCAGGTGCTTGAGACCCCATCAGCAAGCCACTTCTTCAGGTTGACAGAGCAATTGACATCCCCTCTGAAAACCCAGCGTATTTTCTGGGTACGTGCCAGTGTGTCACACGAAGCCATTAGCGCTGCTCAGCAGAAAATCCCTAACAAAACTGGAAACTATCTATAGTTTCAGCACATGTTAGCTCTGGCCCTGTGAAGATTAACTGCTCTCTCCAAGAGATCTGAACTACAAGTTGTCACTGACCCCTGGGCATAGCAGGGTTGCTTTGCACGCTTCCTGGAGGTGGTGAGGAACAGGGACAAATAGCCTCTGGCTCAGTGAGCAGGTCACACGTTTGTGAGCTGCCAGGGGGTAAAGAGCTCTGGCCATCTGGTCAGCAAACATGGACTGGGCAGTATTATACACCAGGCCCTGAAGAGGCAGAGGTGAGCTGAACAAGGTTTCTGCCCCAGGAAGCTCCCACACCAGGAGGAAGGGAGACAGTATAAACAGATATATAAAATATATGGCAGGCAACCATAAGAGCTAGAAATATCTATCTATCTATCTATCATCTATCTATCTATCTATTGATCTATCTATCTATTGATCTATCTATCTATTGATCTATCTATTCATCCATGTATCTATTTATCATTTGCAATTATAGATGGATATGCAATTATGGATGGGTAGGTAGGGCAGGCATCTTTGCTGAGAACTGAATGGGACAGGGGAGAGCCATGAGCGTCTGTAGAAGACTTCCAGGAGGAAGGAGCCAAAACAAAAGGCCCAGGCCTGGCAAGGGCACTGGCTGGTTGTAAGAACAGGAGGCCAGTTTCTAGGAGGTATGTGAAGAGGGAAGAAAAAGGGTCCAAGAAATCTTAACAGAGCCTCAGGACACATGGCCATGGCAGACTTTTTCTGAGAGATAGACAAATCCACTGGTTTTAGGACATGGTTTTCCTTTTGTGCAAGAGCTCTAAGGGGGGAAAAAAGGAATACAGGTCAGCAGTCAGCACTGGCTCCCCAAATGCCGTAATTCTAGCTAAATTGACTAATCTGCCTGACAAAGAGTCTCTGCTTGGCTAAACACTGGTCAGGCTCTTGTACCTTCTCCTGGGCCCATCTGTGCCCTCCTGGGAAAATCCAGTTTGCACAAGAATCCCCCATCCTGGATATCTGATCACCCTTTCTCTCTTCGGGTCCTTCATCCTCCACCATCCCTCAGGCAATGTCTGGCCACCTGGCCTGCCTTCAGCAAGAATCCTGATAGACAGAGTCAGCCAGATGGCCTTTCCTTGGATGTTTCCTCTTCAGAGTTTTCCACCCAAAACCCCTACCCTGCTCCTTGGCCGTTGGCCCACGGGGCACTGGGAATTGAGGTCAACCTCCCTCTCCCTCTGCAGACTGCCCACACCCATGACAAGAGTCCTGACTATTGACTCACTCGCCACGCTCTCCCAGGTGCCATCCAATAATTTTTTCTTCCATATCCCTAAATAGAAGAATGGATACTGATTTAGTCAAAATTCTTCCCTGCGCTGTGAAAAGGCCCTTATTCTTGAATTCTCCATGAGCTCCCTGGACGCATCTCTCTTTTGCCTCCGTTTTGCCACCTGGAAGATGGCCCCAGTGCCCCACTGCCTTGCCCTCCAGACGTGCCCTCACACTCGTCCTACTGTGGGGAAGCCTGAGCTCTGGTGCTGAGACCACTCGGGTCCCCGTGTGCGGGCTGCACACTTTTCTTTTGCCACAGCGCTGGGTACACGGAGGATAATCTTGCTCTTCTGCACTAATCACTGATCTGCCGGATGGACGCCTAGCAACTGGCCTGCACCCCCTCAGGCTCTTCCTGGAACTGGCACTTCATCCTCACAGAGGCACAAGTCACTTCAGGTATCAACAAAGGAAGGTTCTGGAAATGTATCTAAACCACACACACACACACACACACACACACACACACACACACAATGTAATAGTGCTATGGTTTAATATTTTTTCCTTTGCCATGTACTTCAGTGCTTCTGAAACTCACGCTTAAAAATATACCAGGGATACTCAAAATGTTTTTGTCATTAAATCAGATATACCTCACAGCCAAACGAGCTCACTTCCTCTGTTCACTGCTCCTTTTGGGTACAAATCACTACATCTCAACCCTCCAGAATGCTAGGATTACAGAGCTAAAGGGATCGCCTGTCGGTCTCCAGCACCCTGCAATCCTCGCACCTTTCCTAAGGGTAAATATCAGGGCTGACTATAATGGTCCTCTTTCTTTACTTGATTTTTAAACAAAAATATCAGGCCCGCATAACTAAACCAAATGACCTGCAGGTCTCTCCTCCCTGTGCATGCAGCCATTGACTGGCGGGGACTTTCTTTCTCCATGAGCTTCACAGTATTTGAACAGAGACGAGCAAAGTGTGAATTTAAAATGGATAAGACGAGAACACAGGTCGGGCCATTGTTTTTCGGTAGGACATTTGATATGGTATACACGCAAGTGATATCTAGGAAATGAGTCCCCATGCCTTAGCCACGCCCCATCACATACAAAATAAATACTAAACAAACAAACAGGTCCTTTAAAGAGTTCATGTTGATTACATTTCTAAATTTAAAAATATGATGAAAATCTAACTGGAAAAGAGAAAATATTCAAGTCCTACAAAATACGAACAAAAAGGTTAAGATATTTATCATACCACGGGCTTCCTACTGAGCCACATGCACAGCTCCGGGGCACTGCTCACAGGAACTGTGCCCAGAGAGATGCTCCGGCAGGCAAGCCCAGGTGGGCAAGGATACAAATACAAAATCCACAGAACGGCTGGTGAACATATTCACTGATGCTCAAAACTCCCTAGTAATCCAAAAAAATGCTAATTAAAACCTCAACGAGACAGCTTTACTCTCAGCAGGTTGGGAAAAGGTAAATTTATGTGGGAAAGTTGCTGAGTATAAATTGCTTCAACATTTTTGGAAACTAATCTGGCAATACTCATTAAATTGCATTTTCAAAAATCTCTCCTATAGAAACAAAAGCATTGTGAAAAGATATATGTATAAACCTGCTTACTAAGGTCTATAAAAAGTGAAAAATAATAAAGAAGACATGACTTTTTTTGTACTGGGGATTGAACTCAGGGGCATTCTACCTCTAAGCTAGACCCCCCAGCCCTATTTTATTATTTTGAAACAAAGTCTCACTAAGTTGCTGAGAGTGGCCTCAAACCTGCCACTCCCCTGTCTCGGTCTCCCAAGTACTGGAATTACAGGTGTGCACCATCACATCCAGTTAAAAACATAAATTTTTATTAAGAGAAGAATGGTACATCCCTGCCATGGAACATGATATGACCAAAAAAAAAAAAAAAACCAGTATGTAACATGTTACATAACATGTTGTAGCTATATGCATTTATCTAGATGGATGTAAATATCTCAATATATCTAGAGAGAGACAAACATGCCAAATATAAATATCCCAAATGAGAACAATATGCTATGGTATAGTCATTCAGTAGAATCTTCTATGGCAATTAAATTAAATAATAAGATCTGTATGTGTTAACAGGCATAAACTTTGAAAACATATTGAGTGGAAAAACAAGTCTACCAAAATATACTTACACTATTGATTCTGTTTATGTCAATCTATAAAACACCCACATCCACAACACCAAGCCCTACATTGTTTGGGCATACAGCAAACGCATATGCAGCTAAAGTACAAAGACACACGAGAAGGAGGCTCACGAGCTTCACATAAAGGCTGTCCCCAGAGAGGAAAGAGGGAACAAGATGTTAGAGATACAGTGGCATGTGACTGTATCCATAGCTTTTGTATTTTTTTTTTTGAGAAATCTGAAGCAAATTGACAAAATGTTAATTAACATTTGCTCAATCTGGGTGGTGGGTACATGGTAGTCTGTTCACTTAATTTTTGCTACTTTTTGGTAAATTGGAAATATTCCCGGATTTTTTTAAAAAAATAACCAAAGGCATAACAGACGATGACAGAGTTAGGGGCACATAAGGAAGGGCACCCTAGATCCTGCTTCCCTCAGAACCGCCCCAGCCAGGTTTATGTATAACCATCCCAGCATAATATGAACGGGCCTGACTTTCACTCTCCAAAGTGAAAAGGCTCAGATGGGCCCTGAGTCCCCTCAGCTCTCTGAGCCTGCGTCCTCATCTGTATGGTAGAGATGACGACACCACAGACCTCATGGGGTTACAGAGAGGGTTAAAGGAGAAGAGGGAAATTACACAGTCAGACTTAGTGTGATCAGTCACTATGGGCTACTTTAATGAGGCACTAGACTCTACTACAAAATTAGTCACAAAATATTGCAAGGGCTCTAGGAAAGACAACAAAAAGTTTGGCCAAATTGGAGCACTGAACCCTTGTAAAGTGGTCATCTTTTAAGAGTGGGAATTTTCTCTTTTTTTCTATACATATACACTTTTATTGGTACATTGGAATTTTTTAGAGTAAACTATGACCCCCTGAAAACAAGGGCCTTGGCCGTGTTGGCAGCGTACATGACCGAGAGAATCAGAACATGACCAGAAGCTCAGAGGTCCTCTGAGTGGCCTCTGGACGTTGGCCAGATGGTTTTAATAACTTAACTACTTAACTCCTGGCCTCATTATTTCCCTGAACTGATCTCATGGACGACTCATTGGCCGTTCTCCCGAGGAGGAAGCCACTTAATGGGCAAGTTAACCATAATGATGATGGAGGAAGGGAATAAAGGCCCTGCTCTCATGTGTTTAGATCCAGGAGACACCGAACAAATCAAAACAAGTCACTGCAGAATGAAGAGCGAAAGCTGGTGGTATGACAGGAAGTTGGAGAATGGTGAAAACAGCGAGGGTTGGTGTCCAACAGACCTGGAAGACACAGGCCTGGCCTGGGTGTGAGGCTCAAGTGTAGACCAGCCCTACAGGTGGGTGGAAGCCCCATTGGAAAAGCTGTAGCAACAACACTTACTCGTGTCCTGAGTCTTTGCTTAACCTAATGTCTTTCTGACTAACAGAAACATGATGTTACTGGGCAGCAACGTGCCCAGCAGCTAGCTGTCTACCAGTCTGCTTCCTTTCCATCCCAGGCACAGACCAAGACTCTGGTTCCCAGACTTGCAGGTCATGTAACTGAGCTCTGCCAATGAAGCATAAGTGAATAGCACAGCTACCTCCTGGCTAGCCCACAAACATCTCTCACATCTGACTTTCCATTCTGGTTCACCACTTGCCACTAAATGCAAAGGATTCCAAGAGGGGGAATCTAGATTCTAAAGGATTCTAGAGGGGGACAGACCATAAGATACAAGAAACCCATGTCTCTTGTTCCCCACATGTAAAAACCCATGGCCAACAAGGATCCTGGATTCTGATAAGAGAAAAATAAAGGCCTATTATGTTTAGCCACTAAAGTTTGGAGGTATATTTGTTTTGGGCTTTGTTTTTTTTTATTTTTTGAGGTATATTTGTTACAACAGCTAACATTATCCTAATACATCAGGCTGTAAGATTACACTTCCCAACTTTCCTCCTACCTCTCTTCCTTCTGAAAGCTAAAGGTGGCCTATGAAATTAAAGGCAAAGTCATCTTGTGATGCTCATGGCACAGATCTTTCAAAGGGGACTGATTCAGGCTACTGGGTATATTCTTTGGTCCCTTGCCCCTCTGCTTATTCTGGAATAAGAACATGATGGTGGATCTCCAGTAGTCAGCTTGTGAGCTTGAGGACAGAAGTTTCATTCTAATGGTGACAGAACAGAAAAATAGAAAGAACCAGTTCCTTATGTCTGCACTGAGCATCCTTACTAAACCAGAGTCCCTATTTTTAAAAGTCTCTTACATAAGATAATAAACCCACAATCTATTTATGCTCTTTCAGTAGAAACTCTGTTACTATCCACCAAATATACCATAAAGACTACCCACATGGACTAGAGGGGCTGTGTGGACTTAAAGAGTAGTGGGAGGTGGGTGGATCATGGCAATACTACAGAGCCATTAAATTATGGTAATGAAGACTAAAAAATCATGGAAAACTTTACTGAAAACTATTTCTTAAAGCAAAAAAAAAAAAAAACTAGTGTCCATACTGTGATGGCAGAGTAAACAAAATAGGGAATTTATGGCTAAGAATCCTCCTCTAAAGGGATGAACTCATGACCGGTCAGTCTACAAAGGAGAGCTATATGACATTCTAGAACAATGGCCCGGAGGCGGTACAAGGAGGGATGCACGAGATATTTCCTTCCATTCACACAATCTCACAACCAGACATCCAAGGGGGAGACAGTTCCGAGCAGGGACACACCAACTACTGTCAATCAGTAAGGTGACACTGCCAGGAAGGTCAGTCTTGAAAATAAAATGAAAAAAAAAAAAAGAAACATGACTCTTTGGGCCAAGGGATCAACATGTATCTGTTGAATGAAGGGAGAACAGAGAAGAAAAAAGGCAAATTGCTCTAGCAAATGAAGAAAAGGAAACCCAATTATGATTGGAAAAAATTAAGATTTTTCTGTATTACAGAAGTGATTAAATTGTTCAATAACCTGCTAAGGGAGAGGACTATCAAGTAGGAATGATGGACCAGGCTTGGCCAGGGCTCCCCACTGTGCATTATTTGGAATAATCTTTTACTGGGAAGAGGTGGATAAGGGATCCACTAAAAATTAAATACGAGAGACTTTCTTGATCCCTAGATTATAAATCTTTGTAATTAGAGACGGAAAGCCTCCTTTGTGTTTATTATCAACTCCCTGGCCTCATCATTTAACAGTTATTTGCCACATCAACCACCCCTTGAGGAAAGCCAGCGAAAGCAATTTTTCAGTCCGAGACCCACCCAGAGAGAATATTATGAGAACGTTATTGCTAGGAAACAAAGAAAGGCAAAGTCAAGTCAGGGGACAGCAATTTTAAGTCTCGTTCCTCGGCTATAATTAGTCTGTATTCTGTACTTTGCATCAGAACATGGAAGACGAGCCTCGAAGAAGTGCCACACCACACTGTTCGTGCAAAGTGGGAGGTTTGGTTTGGTTTTGCTCGATTGTGAAGACTCCCCAGAGTCTCCCCTGCTTCACGGTGGTTCATGATGGTAGACACTGTGATCACTGTTTGTCATTAGAAACGTGGTTCCAAATAATTGGGCTTTGCCCACAGACAATATGTTTAAGCCAATGTGATACCTATGGATGAGCAAAGTCCAGGCAGTAGGGATCTTCTGATGCTGGCAATTTCCTTATGTCCCTGGACACCATTATCTCATTTTGGCACAAGGCAGAAGGGGGATGAACAGAGCCTTGATTTTTGCCCGACTAAGTCCCCAAGACAGAATCAGCCTTCTGTGTCTACAGGTTCTGCATCCCTGGAATCAGCCAACTCCAGCTTGAAAATATTCAGGAAAATAATAACTGTGCTAAACACATAGAGACTTTTTATTCTTCTCATTATTCCCTAAACAATACAATATAACAACCATTTACACAGCATTTACATTGAATTAGGTATTATAAGTAATCTAGAGATGATTTAAAGTCTACGGGAGGATTTGCATAGGTGACAGGCACTACCACCCTTTTTGTTGGGTATCCACAGGGGTCCCGGAAATGATTCCCCGTGATACCAAGGACAACTATATGCTATATATTTCTGAAGAAAAAAAGTATCAGCACGTCATCACCAAACTATGGATCTCTCTCCACTGATGGCAAAACAAAAATACTGGTGCTAATGAAAACTTCATGTAGACCTGCACTCCCTGTTTTATTTTCTACAGGGGAAGCTGCGCATTTAGGGTCCTTGAAGCCTGTGCTGCGGTTGTGCCTTTCTGGACAATCTCAGACTTCTGATCATATCAGTCTCCAACTTTAATGATGGAACGGAAAAGGAGGAAGCTTGTAATTGCAATGTCGAAAGAAGGATGTGGTCCAAGAGAGTGATATGCAAAAACAGTTGTTGGCAGCATGCGCGTGGAAAAAACTGCCTCCCCCAAACCCCAAGGTCACGGGAAGAGTCTCCTGGAACCCCTGTAAATTCTCCCAGGTCCTGAAAAAATCCCAACAAGACTTTGGTGCCTCTCCACTTGTTAATCCACATAAACCAAAACTATTAGCACATAATGAGTGAATTGCATTTTCCCATTAGAACTTCTCCTGTACCGCAGAGGGACATCACCAGCTGTTAGACCTGGATAAGCCAGAGAGATCACCGGCTCCACCTCCTCATCCCCCAGAAAAGGAAGAGGAGCCAGGAATGGTAGAACAGCTTGCCTGAGATCTAGCTGCTCACAACCCTGAGATAAGCCAGTCAGTGCCTTCCATAAACAAGAGGCTCATGTTCACCTGGGAGGTCAGCCTGCCTGAGGCTCCCCATTCCCGGCTCAGAGGGAGTGGCTTCAGTGTCCTTGTGCTGATGCCAACAGCCTTCCAGGCTGGTGGAGAGCAGTACTTAGCAGTAAACGGCCTTTGGAGCCAGCCAGACTTTGATCCAAATCCCAATACCAGTGCTAATGAGCTGTGCAAGTTAGGGGAAATGACCACCCTCAACTTCAGTTTCCCCATGTATAGAATGAGGGCACTGTTTATTTTCTTATTATTAACACTACATGCTGATATATATCATAGGCACCTTAACCAGCCTGATATACAGTGGCCAGCTGGCTCAATGTCTTTTTCACATGTATTGTTTTAGACCATGTTCTGCAGCTAAAATGGAATACCCAAGACTGGGAAACTTATAAACACTACAAGTTTACTTGGCTCATGATTCTGGAGGCTGTAAAGTCCAAAGGACATGGTGACAGTGGCCAGTGAGGGCTTCCATGCTGCATATAGAACTCTGTAACTCATTACGATGCACCAATAAAAGTATATTTAAAAAGAAGAAGAGCCTGCTTTTACAACAGAGCCACTCCCATGAGAAGGAACCTAGTTCTGAGAGAACTAAGCCATCTCCTCCAAATGGCATCATTCCACTCACAAGGGTGCCTCTGAGACCTAATCATCTTGAAGGTCCCACCACCTCTCAACACCATTGCCTTGGGAACTAAGGTCCCAACACTTGAGCTCTAGGGGGACATCCAAACCTTGGCAAATACATAGAAGGAAATTCACATTTAAGTTATTTCCACTTCCAAAGCCTCAGCTCCATTAGCACCTGACAAGGGATCTTCATTCATCTCAGTACAACATAGAGAAAGAGATCTCTTATTCATTCACGCCCACATTTAATCATATCCATCCTGAAAGGCTCATGAGTATCCAGCCCCAGATAAAAACTTATACAATATATATGAGCTTAAGGGCTTTCCTCCTAACATTTTATGACACTCATATTTTAAAGTCATATTTGCTTAAAGGATAGCATTGCTTGCTCAGCAATAATGCAGAAAACTTGTATGTGACCTCTGCCCTCCAAGTGAAGGACCTACTCCTCATCTCCAATGACTTTAGAAAACAGACTAAAAGATCCACTAATAAACACTCACGAATGCTGGCCATCTTTAGCATTTTTTATCATCTAAATCAAATAAACTAATAGCACATATAGATCATGTAATTTGGAAATACAGGCTCATAGGCAGCACTGTATGTGTGCTATGTCTTCTAGAAAAGACAGCAACAGTCACTGAAAAGATTGCTTGTCTATACTGCAGAATTCTATTGCCACCTCTTTGGCAGGTCTTCTGATTTTCCTCAGATTTCCTACAAGCAGAAAGAATATCATTCTTACCTTAGAACAGTAACTGTATTCTGCTAACAAGATATTTCATTTTGAAGGTGATTTGCACATTTATCACAAGAGCAAAATTCATCACCAAAAGATGTTCTCTAAAATAAATGCCAAAGGAAGTTCTTCAGTTTGAAGGAAAATGATACCAAAAGAAAATCTTGGAACTTCAAAAATAAAGGGAATGCTAAATAAATAGTATCTAGATGAATATGATAGATTGTCTTTGTTTATGTTTTTTATAATTAGAATGATGAAAGAAAAATTTTAATGGGTATTTATGTACATAGATATGATACATAGAACAACTATAATATAAAGAGGAGACAGGAATTTATTTTGTTGTAGAGCTTTTAAATTTTATTCAAGTGATAAATAACTATCCCAAAGTAGACTGTGAAAATGCAAATATGTACACTGTAATCCCTAGAAACACACACATAAAGGAAGGAAGGAACAAAAGTCAACAGATAAATTTAAATGAAACATTAAAAATAACAGATAATCCAAATGAAGGTAGGACAGGAAAGGGTAAACAGAGTAACAAAACCCAGAAGAGACAGACAGAAAGGAAGTCATAAAATAATACACCTAAATCCAACTATATCAATAATTACATCAAGTAAATGGTTCAAACACACCAATTAAAAGAGTTTCAGGTTGGAGTAAAAAAAAAAACAAGATCTGTCTATTAAAAAACACTTACAAATATGATGTAGATAGGTCGTTAGAAAGATGATACAAACACTAAACAAGAGAGCTAGCTATAAATATCAAAGTAGACTTCAAGGACACCCAGAAACAAAGAGGGTTGGCAGATAATGATAAAAGAATAAATTCACCAAGAAGGAATTACAATATTAAATGTGTATTTACCTAAAAAATAGGACTTCAAAGTACATGAGAAGCTGATAGAACTAAAAGGAAAAATAGCACAAAATCCAACACATGTGGATAGAGACATTCAACACTGCTCTCTTAATAGATAGAACAAAGAGAAAATTGGCAAGGATATAAAAGTCCTGAATAACATTATTAAATATTTTTATCTAATTGATAGTTACAGAAAATCCTACCCACCAACAGCAGAACACACAATCTTTTCAAATGCACATGGAGCGTTCAGCAAAATAAACTATATCAAGATCATAAAACAAACCCTACATTTTTTAAAGAATTGAAATTGCACAAAACTTGCTATCTGGCTATCATGGAATTAAATCAGATATCAATATCATATCACCTAGAATATTCTGAAATATTTGGAATATAAACAATACACTTAAAATAACCCATGAATTCAAAAGCAGCAAATTAGAAAATACCTTGAATTAACTGAAAACACAACATATCAAAAACCTGTAGAATACAGCTTAGAGAGAAATATATGCGATTAAAGGCTTATATTAGAAAGAAGAAAAATATAAAACCAACCATCTAAAATTTCACTTTATAGGGACAACCCCAAATTTAGCAGAAGGAAACACAACAGCAAGAATTGACAAAATTTAAAACAGCAAAACAATAGAGAAAAACAACCAAACCAAAGCCTAGTCCTTTAAAAATATTTATAAAACTGATAAACCTCTTGCCAGACTGATCATGAAAAAAAAAGAGAAAGAACATAAACTACTAATATCAAGAGTGGATGAAAAGATATCACTACAGACCCTACAGACATTGAAGGGCTAATAAAAGAATACTATGGAACTGGGGATGTAACTCAGTGGTAGAGCACTTGCCTGGCATACAAGAGACCCCAAGTTTGATTCTCAGTACTAAACGGGGGGATAAAATACAACCCTAAGCCTCTATATGCGACAACTTCGACCAGACATGAGTAAACATTTTTGTAATAAACAGATAGTATATATTTAAAGCTTATTGGCCCTATGATCTCTGTCATGACTACTCTACTGTGCTATAATAGTGCAAAAAGTAGCCATAGACAGTAAGTAGATAAGTAGACATATCTGTGTTCCAATAAAATTTTATTTACAAGGAAAGGTAGCTAACCTGTGAATCTTAGTTTGCTGATACTTAAAAAATAGACCAATTCCTGGGAAGATAAAAACTATTATTCTGATTAATTTTACCAAACATTTAAAGAATAAATAATACCAATTATACACCATCCCTTCCAGAAAAGTAAAAAGAAGGAAACACTTTCCAACTCATTTTACAAATAAGAATTTCTTTGATATCAAACCCATGCATATTACAAATTATACACGATTAGCAGGAATATAAAATGGTACCAATGTCTCTTATAAACACAGACACAAAAATCCTCAACAAACTACTAGCAAATTGAAGCCAGCAATATATAACAAAACATCACAACTATGTAGTATTTATCCCAGTAATGCAAAGCTGGTTCAACACTCAAAAAATCAATGTAATCCATTTTAATGCACTAAAGAAGAAAAATACACAATCATCTCAACAGATGCATAAAAATCATTTGGCAAAATTCAATATCTACACATGATTAAAAACAACAGCAACTTCTGCAGACTAAAGATAGAAATAAAGCTCCTTAACCTGATAATTGGCATCTACAAAAACCCTACAACTAACATCATACATAAGGGTGAAAACATAACTGTTTTCCCTTAAGGTCCGGAACAAGGAAAGAAATTCTGCTCTCTCTGTGTTCCTATTTCCTATTCAACATTATACTGACAGTCCTGGTGAGTGCAATAAAACAAGACAAAAATAAATAAATAAATAAATAACATATTGAAAAGCAAGCAATATATCTATATTTGTAGATGACATTATTGTTTACATAGAAAATTCTAAAGAATCAACAAAAATTTAAAAAGCATCTAGGAACTATTAAGTAAATTTTAACAAGGTCACAGGATACAGGGTCAATACATAAAAACCAATTACATTGGTATATACGAGCAATTAACGATTGAAAATCAAATTTTAATAAATAATACCATGTAAATAGCAGCAAAAAATGCTTGGGTATAAATATAACAAAATATACAGAGTATTATATTCTAGAAACTATGAAACACTAATTGAAAAAAGCCAAGAAAATCTAAATAAATGGGCAGACAGAACATGTCTATGTATTGGAAAATCAATATTGTGAAGATGGTAGTTTTTCCCAAATTGATCTACAGATTCCACACAATCCCAACCCAAATCCCAGCAGGTCTGTTGTAGAAACTGACAAGACAATTCTAAAATGTATTTGCAAAGGCAAAATAAAGAACTCTCAAAAATCAACAATAAGACAACCCCAGTTTTTAAACATGGGTAAAAGATTTGACAAACACTCCATCAAAGATATATAGATGCAAATAAGCTCATGGAAAGATGCTGAACAAGCCAGGTGTGGTGGTGCACACCTATAATCCAAGCAACTTGGGAGGCTGAGGCAAGAGGGATTCCAAGATTGAGACTAGCCTGGGCAACTTAGCAAGACCCTGTCTCAAAATAAAATTTAAAATTGGGCTGGGAATATAGCTCAGTGGTAGAGCATCCTGAGTTCAATCTCCAGTACTGCCAAAAAAACAAAAACAAAAAAAAAGATGTTCAACATTATTAATTATTAGGGAATTGAAAATTAAAACCATAGTGAGATACCTCTACATGAGTATTAGTATAGCTCAGGTTTTGTTTTGTTTTGTTTTGTTTTGTTTTTACAAAACTGACAAGAAAGAGCTAGCAAGAATGTAGAGCAACTAGAACTGTCATACACTGCTGGTGGGTCTATAAAATGATACAGATGCTTAAGAAAACGTTTTAGCAGTTTCTGATCATGTTAAATATTGACTTACATATGACCCAGCAATCTCACTCCTAGCTATTTACCCAAGATAAATAAAAATGTATGCTCACATAGAAATCTATATGCAAATGCTTATAACAACTATATTCATAATGGCCAAACTGGAAAGAACCCAAGAGGCCCTCAGTCCACGAATGGTTAACCAAATGTTGGCCACAATGCAATGGCATGCTACTCAGTGACAAAACAGGATAAACTATTGGTACATGCTGTGACATGGATGGATGTCAAAGGCATTATGCTATGAGAGAAAAGCCAGATTCAAAAGGCTGCATCCTGTATGGCTCCGTTTATATTACATTCTAAAGAGAAAAACTATAGGGAAAGGTTGCCAAGGAATAGGGCCAAAGGATCTGACTATACAGGGACCACACAAGGGAATTTGGGGGGTTTATGGAAATGTTCTGTATCTTAATTGTGGTCGTGGTTACAGGATTCAATGCATGTGTCAAAACTCAGAACTGTGTACCAAGTGATTACTATATATAAAGCTAAATGCATTTCTTAAGAAGAGGGGCTGTAAACATACACAGATAAATATGTGGCCTATATACCAGACACTTTTTTCTTTTTTCTGTACTGAGGATTGAACCTAGGTCCTCGTGCATGCTAGGCAAGTGCTCTAGTACTGAGCTATGTCCCGTGCCCAGACACTTCTTAGTGAATGGGAAAAGTAAATAATAGTTTCTTCCCTCAAGTTGCAAGATAGCTTTCACTTAAGCCTATGCTAGTTTAGCCCTCTGTCAGATTCACATCAGGGAACCAATTGAAGTAAATTGTTACTGAGGCATATTTCTTAGAAATATAGACTTTGAGGCAATGCCGACCTATGAATTGGAATCCTGCCTGGCCTGACTTCTTAGGTGACTTGCGACTGATAACTTCAGTTTCCTTATTTGAAAAAAGGAAATAAACACTCCTACCCGTGGGGATTAAATTAGGTAGCATGACCCCACAGGGCAGCATCCAGCGCTCAGACTACAATGGAATGGACACAGCTATTCTGTTTATTGTTGTCACTGCGGTGTTTTGAGCTAACTAATAGATTTTTGTTTACTTTGAAGCAAACGCTTCAGAGTGTGGTCCAAGGGAGCCCTAAATTGTTACCATATCTGCATTATAATAAGTAGTATACTAAATGTAAGCAAGCAGTCTATGCATGTTCACGGTTACCGTGATGCTAATAATCCGTGCGGTATGAGATCGCCTTCCTGCCTCACAGGGAGAGCAGGTCATCAGTGCTAGCATCATTACATCTTAACATTTCCATCCTGCTGTCCAGCTGGGAAACACTCCCAGATCCATCGTGCCATTAGCTCATCCTAGCAAGTCCAGGGAACCATTCTCACAAAGAAAGCACAGCGACAAACGCTTGTTTGCAGGAGGCAGCATCGATAATACTGAAGCACAGCCCATCGCTGCAGTCAGGTAGACGGCGAGATTCACAAATGACTCATGTGAACCCAGAAGACAAATGTGGAGCTACAACCGCACCCATCATTTGAGCTTTCACTACTTGGAATTCTCGATTCCCTCTAAATTTAGGAAGATGCACCAGCAAACATTGATTAAGCAGTGTGTGTGTGTGTGTGTGTGTGTGTGCATGCACGCGTGCACTAGGGACAGAACCCAGGGCCTCATGCATGCTAGGCAAACACTCTATCACTGAGCTACACCCCCAGCCCAATTAAGCACTTTTTATGGGAAAAATCAAGGTTTCTGCCCTCAAGACCCAATATTCACAACAGCCGTACTATGTGGGCGGCTGCACACTGACTCCCTCGGTTAGCTCAGGTTTAGCACTGAAGGCGGGAAGGCCCACACACTTACACTGATGCCGTTCTATTCTGCAAGGATCCACATGATTTCTATCCAGTCCTGAGAACTCAAAAGCCTGCCACAATGGCTTCCCCATGGCTGCCCGAGCCCAGGATGGCTGTGACCTCACCAAGGTCTCATGATTCCACCTATGTCCTAGCATCTTGTACAGAGAGTTGAGGAAGCCCTTTGGTTGACCAAGAGGTGGAAAAATAAAAGGCTAAACAATAAACCTGGCAAAACACCCAGCTAGGCAGCTGAAGCAAGAAACACTAGACTGGGGGAACATAACAGAGATGAGCCCACATCAGAGTGTCCTCTGTGGGGCCGGCCTAGGCAGTACATGCAGACTTTTGATACTCATGATGGGAGACAACACAAGCCCCGCTGTGTTCCTTCAGGTGTGTGAGGTCGGTTCTGTCCAGAAAAACAAGCAAGGCAAAGTTAAAGTGTGCCTGCTTTGGTCCATCTGGCATGGGAATTGTCAATATTAGCCCCGCATGGAGTGCTTGTTTTTCCCGTGCGCTCTTGGAACACGCTGAAATCACCTGCACCAGGAAACCTTTTTCCCTGGGAAATAAGCAAACGCCCGTGTGAATGCGAATGAGCTTTTACGAGCACACCCTTTCTCTGTGGCTGAACAAAATACACAGATGGTCTGTTCTCAGGGTCACACCCACTTTCAGACTAAAAGTCACCTGCAAAGGGGCAACTGGAAAGCAGAAAAACAGCCCCACAGTCACAACCAAAGGGTCAAAGTCCTGAAAGTCCAAGTGAAGCATTACCTATGAAAATAGAGGCAGGCTGTATAGCAGGCTCAGACCCGGGCTCCGAGTCTCCCCAGCAGCAGGTGCAAAGAATGCGGGCCTCTGCTGGTGGTAGAGACTCCACGGTGGTCCGAAACCAGAGGAAGCTAAAAGCAATACCTTCTTGCGCCTTGATTCATCCCAACCAAATCGCAAAGGTATCCAGTTCCATTCCACCATGTCTCGCTTTGGGAAAGGGTTTTAGCAAGATTTTGATGAACTGGCATGTTGATACTAAGTTGTACATTCAGTCTATGCCTTTGGACAGAGTGACAACACACTGGGCTTTTCATTCTATCTAAATATGTCACCATACATCAGAGCTTCCTTTTGCATAGTGCTTGGTTTTGTTTTCCAGTTTGCTTTTGCATACACGTACACTTTTACTAGCTCCTTTCTAATAGCCCTGTAAGGAACATGGGACAGGGATCCATATAATCATTCCACAGAGGCAGAGACTGAGAAACAAAACACACGTACTGAGTGAACTCATACGCCTTGTCAATAGTGCAGAGTCAGGCATCTCCAGGCTCGTAGGTCAGGTGTACTGTCCCACTGGCCCAGAGAGGCCTCTGGCTTGGTGAGAGACTGTAGACACTCATGCAGGAGCACAGTTCCTCGGGGGTGGCCCTCGGTTCTCTATATCATTGCATGTTTGAATCACCCAAGAAGTTGATCTAAATAAAATACCCATGTCTGAACAATCCCCAGAGAGTCTGATCCAACTAGATTAGGATAGGGTGTATGTTTTTGAAAAGGTGTGTGTATATTTTTTATGTTTTTATTGGTGCATTGTAGTCTCACATCACAATGAGTATCAGTTTGGTGTTAACATACATGCACACAGCTCTTGGTGTCCCTCCCCCCCGCCTCCCCCCCACATGTAGCACTGAGAATGATGTTGGTATAATCTCATATATACACATTGTTTATGACAGTAATTCCATAGATTCACTTCTTTCTTAC
>PVJS01037173.1:0-20066 GCA_004027185.1 Glis glis
TTTTTTTTTTTTTTTTTTTTTTTTTTTTTTTTTGCTGGGGATGGAACTCAGGCATTCTACCTCCGAGCCCTAGTTTTTAATTCTTTATTTTGAAACAGGGTCTCACTAAGTTGCAGAGGGCCTCACTAAGTAGCTGAGGCTGGCCGTGAACCTGCGATTCTCCTGTCTCAGCCTCCCAAGTACTAGGATTACAAGTGTGCACCACCACGCCCGGCTTTAGAAAGGCTTTTTTTTTTTTTCGCGGTATTGGGAATTGAACCCAGGGGCATCCTACCTCCGAGCTACGCTCCCAGCCCTATTTTTTTATTCTTTATTTTTGAAACAGGGTCTTCCTAAGTTGCGGAGGGCCTCACTAAGTAGCTGAGGCTGGCCACAAACCTGCAATCCTCCTGTCTCAGCCTCCCAAGTACTGGGATTACAAGCGTGCACCACCACGCCTGGCTCTAGAAAGGTCTTTAAAGTATATAAAATGAGTAAAGTAAGTATGGCTAGTATGATCACAATGTTGTAGGGGAAAAAAAGCATACACACACACACACACACACACAAAGACACAAATATATGTACTTGTAAATGTGCATAAAGAAATCTAGAAAGGTACAAAGAGCTACCCCTTGGGTACAAAACAGAGCTGGGAGGATAATCCTGACTGTGCTCTTTTGTTGTACTATTAGATGTACATGGATTACTTTTATTTAATAGAGGAAAATCATTTGGCCATAGCTACAGGACCCAGTTGGCAAAACTCTGCTGGGACCCTTGTTCGCCTCTCCTCAAAGTTCCCTCTCCCCACACCTTGAAGCCATGCATCCTCTTTCTGCTCATCTTTACTTTTCTATCTCTGGATGTATAAAGCATTGACCTCCTGGCCTTGGAAGGAGAGAAGGTGCAAAAAAGAGAAGGATGAGTCCAGGGTCAGCCATGTAGTCAGGAGTAGAAGCAGCTTCTTTTACTCCCTCAGTTCAGCTCCTGGAAGACAGGTCTGCAGAGAGGTGGGTTTGGGCAGCTCTCGGGTACAAGGCGGAACTGCGTCCTGTGCAGGAGCCAGGGGTCTGAGGCAGAAGCCCCGGCCCAGCCTGACCCTCCCCAAACAGTAGGGGAGGAGCACCCTAGGCTAAGAGTCTGAAGAAAAAAAAGGACTTGTGGAAGGGTGGAGAAAAGGCTGGCCTTCCCCCTCCGGGACCACATTTCCCTCAGGGTGCATGCCTTTGCCTGCTGTCCTCATTGAAGCCCATCTGCTTTCTGTGCCCACAGAGGAGCCAATCCGCCTACTGCGGGAGGTGGTGCTGCTGACTGATGACCGGAACCTGCGCGTGAAGGCGCTGACGAGGAACGTGCCTGTGCGGGACATCCCGGCCTTCCTTGCATGGGCCCAAGTGGGCTGAGGGGGCCACACCAGGGCCCACCCCCATGGAACCGTTCCTGAGAGGCCACCAGGCGCCCAGTGTAGCATGGAAGATGCCCAGGTGCCTGAGCCACCAATCCACCCAGACAATAAACCATCCTCTTCCAACCCACGCCGTGGCCATGCTGTGGGGGAGCTGCTCCTCACAGAGCCCCTCCCAAGGGTCGCGCGGAAGCTGCTGGGACCCTCCTGGGCTGTCAAGATTCAGCAGGGAGGTGACTGGCGACAGTGACAGTGGGTGGGCGGGCAACATCGGCTGCCTACGCTCTCAGCCTTTCTCCCTCCCCATCTCATTCCAGGGCTGAGGAAGGCCTGCTCACCCCAGGGACTCGCCACTTCCTCCAGTGGCGATGGGGCAGAGGTCTAGAGTTCCCATCAGATGCAGGTGAAGTCACAGGCCCCTGTAACCTGCAGAGCCTCTGTCTAAATGTGTCTGAGAGACTTTGGCTGTCATGAAGAGAGTGCCCGGGGTGTGTCTCCATCTCCCTGAGGCCTGGATCCCCTATAGACCCAACTTTGGGTTCGGGATGCCATGTCCCTAACAGCAGCCGTAGGCCCCCACCTTTTCTACCCCCACCCAAACACATATACCCATCCTGCTTCTCTTCCGCAACAATCTGGGTCCCTTGCACTCTGCTCCATTTTCCCCTTGGACAGTCGTGGGTCTAAAGAGAAGACATCTGATCTCAGGCCCATGCTTCCTGGGAGGCCTTTACCTGCTCCCTGTCTCATCAGCCTTCCTTTTGTTCCTCTTCAGGAAATTTCTTCAGACTCATCCCCCTCCTTTCCTGCCCTCCCTCCAGAATATCCCCTCATCCTCCTTCCCTTTCTAGTTGGTCCTTTCACCCTCCCCAGTCCCCCAACTTCCTCACCTCGGTTCCTTGTCGTGGGAGTTCTCACTCTGAATCTTCCTCCTCTGGTACCTGTGGCAGGAACCTAGTGAAGCTTTCCCACCCATCCTTCCTTCCAGGCCCCTATGCTGAGGGCTTTCCGGCCAGGAGAGCCCAGCCTGTGGGCCAGGCGGCCCAATGCCTGGAGGAGCACCCCCAGCCTAGAGTGTTCACCTTGTTTCTGGCTTTTCCCTCCACTTCCCACAACTGACACAGGGGCCTTTTAGCCTTTGAGTTTTTCATTGCCCCGGTAGCTGGTACCCCCGCTCACAACCTCACTTGGAAGGCTTCTAGTGGGATAAAGATGTTCCAACCCAAGGGCAGTGATAAGCAGTACCTAGGGGAACATGGTCTTAGGTGGAGCAGAGGTAAATCTGGATGGGACCAGTGGGGGATGCCCCCACAGCCCACTGTCTGATTCTACAGCCTACCCAGAAGATGGAATTATGCTCCCTGAGGCCCAAGATTTTGCCAGAAGGAAGGGAAGGGCAGCAGAGTCAAGCAAGGCCGGAGGTTGGGGCACAGGGTCTCCAGCCTCTCCTGTGAGGTCCTCTCCCTGCTAAAGTCCAATGACTGGGCAGGCGGGAGACCCATCTCTTCCCTCTGCCCCATTCACAGCTCTGGTTTTGTTTCCTGAATAAATTTTTAGTTATGAAACATACCTGATCTCTTGATGTTTCTGGGATTTGGAGGGTGGGGCGGCAGGTACAAGCCAGTACACCTGTGTGCATGGGGACCTACCCCCCACCTTGGCACAGCCCACCCAGGTCCCTGCACAGGGGCAGAAGACAGCCGCAGGATTGGCGACCTTGGTTACTGCTTTATTGCTGTTTGGTTCGAGTATAGAAAATGGATGCGGCTCTGGGAGAGCCTGTGTACAAGGTAGAAAATATACAAAAGAGGGAGCTAAGGAGACCGTGGTCCAGCCCAGCCCAGACTGGGCTCAGGATGGGGGGCCGCCCGGGGAGCATGCAATAAATATGGTCCGGGGCCCCAGGGAAGGGAAGAGGACACCGCTGGGCTGGGAGACCAGGTAGGCAGGGCGGTTTCATCCCTGCCTCCTGAACTCATCACCCTTGGTGGTTGGGGAGGGAAGGGTTGGCCCTGGGGCTAGTGCCACTTGTGCAAAATGAGGAACTTCACATTATCAGTCCCGGGGCGGGCAGGAGCGGGAGGCAGGGGACCCTCGGCCGGCTCAGTCCCCTCCCCTCTCCCCAACACTGCCCAACGCTCCGACCCCAGCAGGGAGATTCACAGTGAGAATGGGTGTGGTCGCAAGGGCCGGAGGTAGGGCTGGGAGCGTCCCAACAGTGACACCCCTCCCCCCAAGAGCAGCACGGAGCCGGGGGAGGGGGCCGACGAACCACAGGAAGAGCCGGGGAGAGGCCGGGGGTCTCCTTTGGTCAAAGCTGATATCAAAAATATAAATCTCCCTTCCCCCATCCCACCCCCGTCCCGGGGTTATCCCCCACCCCCATCCCGGGGTTAAGGCACTAAGCGGTGAGGCCAGGTGAGGCCGCAGAGAGGTGGGGCCGCCCCTGCGGCGGCGCTGGCGCTGCCGCTGCTACTAGTTGCCGCGCTGCTCCCTACGAGCACGGCCGGGCCACGAGGCAGCAGCAAAGCGGGCCAGCGAGGGGCCCTCTAGGTGGGGGAGAAACGGTCGATGGTCCGGCCGTCAGGTCCGGCGGCCAGGTGAGCGCCCTGACTCAACACCTCCGCCGCCTTGTCCGGGCTGAGGCCCAGCTCCGCGGTGAACTTGGCCAGCGGGTAGAGGCTCTCGAGCGCCACCTTGGGGTCGTGCAGGAAGTGCGTGGTCTGCGCCAGCAGCTCTGCCGCAGCCGCTTTGTCCTGCTGCTTCAAACTCAGTTGTTCAGCGGTGAGGCGGGCCACAGCAAAGACTCCCTCGGGGAAGTCGAGCTTGCCCTTGCCGTCGGGGCCGGGGACGCCGGGTAGACCCCCTAGGCCTGCGAGCGCCCCTGCTGCGCCAGCCGCGCCACCCACGGCATGCATCTTCATGTGGCTAATGAGGTTGCGTTGCTGTGCGAACTTGCCGCCGCACACCTGGCACTCGTAGGGCTTCTCGCCGGAGTGGATGCGCATGTGCTCGGTGAGGCGGTACTGGCGCGTGAAGCGCATACCACACGCGTCGCACGCGAAGGGCTTGAGGCCCAGGTGGCTGCGCATGTGGCGCGTCATAGTACCGCGCTGCGTGAACTTCTTCCCGCAGATGGTGCATGGATAGGGCCGGGTCAGCCAGTGCGTCTTCTCGTGCTGCCGCAGCGTGGCCGGGTCCTTGTAGCTCTTGTCGCAGGACGCGCATCGGTACGGTCGCAGCAGCTCACCCAGGCCGCCGGGAGCCCCAGCGACCTTGTCCCCACCAGTGCCGAAAGGTGGCCCTAGGCCGGCTGCCCCGGCAGCCACCTCAGCCGCCTCGGCCCTGCCATACAGAGCCTCCTCCTCCTCCACGTGAGCCTCCACGTGCGCGTTCAGCTGCTCGGAGCTGGGGAAGCCCTTGCCACAAGGGATGCACACGTACAGGTTGTCACCGAAGCTCTCCGGCTCGCCGCCGTAAGCCAAGTGAGGGCACGGGTAGCCCTCGAGGTGGCCGCCGGGCGGGCTGGGATCCTCGCTGCTGCCAGTCTCCTCGCTACTGCTTTTGTAGTCGTCGCCGTCGCCGCCCGCGCCGGGCCCGTCCAGGCTGCCCGGGTAGCGCGGCGGCGGCACGAGGCCGAGCGGGGGGCCCCCGGGCGAGGCGGCCGCATCCCCGCCGCGCTCGTCGCAGCGCTCGCCCGGGGAGCCGCGCTCCCGGCCCAGCTCGTCGCCGTAGCTCCCCAGGCCCGGCTCGTGCTTCATCCACCGGTAGAGGAGGCTGGGCCCGTCGGGGCGGCCGGGGGGCTCAGGTCCCGGGCTGCCGCCGCTGCCCCGGAACGGGTCTGGAGGCGGTGCGGCCTCCTCCAGCTTCTGGAAAGGCAGCGGCGGCAGCGGCGGCAGGGTGAGCGGCGGCTCCTTGTAGGCGACGGGGCCGGCGCTGGGAGGGCTGTCCGGTCGAGGGGGCAACTCGCGTTCACTCAGCGGCCGCTCGGAAGCCGCCGAGCCCGGCGGGCTCTTCTTGGACAGGTCCAGGCCGCAGAGCGGGGAGCAACGGCGCTCCGGAGCGCAGAGTGCGGAGGCTGGGCCGGGGCCCGAGGCGTACAGCTCGGCGCAGTGAGTGTTGACCGCACCCTCCGGGCCCGACGGCGGCTCGGCGGAGGGCGGCGGCTGAGGCCCGGCGGGGGACGAGTAGCAGGCCTGGATGACCGGCGTGGTGGCCCTCAGGCCCCGACCCGGCCGCCCGTAGGGCGCATAGCCGCCGCCGCCGCTGCCGCCTCCCCGCAGGTGGCAGTACTTGCCGTGGCGCTTGAGGCGCTTCTTGCACAGCGCCACGAGGTCAGGGATCTGCAGGTAGCTGGCGGCAGCCAGCACAGCGCCCAAGCTCGGCTCGGCCCCCGGGGCCGCTGCCGCTGCCTCTGCACCATCAGCCAGGCGGCCGGTGTAGATGAAGTCCAGCACCAGGCGGAACACCGCTGGGCTCACCATGTCATGGTCCAGGTTTAGCAGGTTGTCATGCACCACCAGGGACTTGAGGTAGGCGCTGCTGGCCGCCAGCACGTTCTTGTGCGCGCGGAAGAGGGCGTTCTGCACCACGATGATCACGTCGCACAAGAAGCCCTTGGTGCGCTGGTTGTTGAGCTGCAGCAGCAGCTGCCTCGAGTGGCCGGGCGCCTCCATCGTGTCCAGCATCGTCTGCCCAGCACACTCTCCTGCGGGGACACACACCAGCCGGGTAAGAGCGGTGCAGCGGAGAGCCCGTACCCAGCCCGGCCCTTCTCCCCTCCACTTCCCCTTCCCCTCAGCCGAGCCAGGGCATGGAGCACCGCGGCCTGGGCACTGGTGAAGGAGGATCGGCGGCCTCGGGGAGTGGGAGCCTAGGCCGGCTGGACCGAAGCAGAGGAAGGAGCAGGAGGAGAACCGCTGCGGATGGACAGGAGGCCAGGCTGGCTTGTGTGCCCCAGGCCCAGACGCTGCTGGACACTGGGTGGGTGCTGGGGACTTCCAAGGAGAAAACTGTTTAGGCGAAGTGACCCTTTCGGAGACAGTTACCCACCCGATTTAAGTAAAATGTCCGCTTCAGGAAAAGTCATTCAGGGCCGAGCAGTTTGCCCAAGCGGGGAGCAAGGGAGCCAAATAAGAAGTACCTCCCGCCTCGGGAGAAGTTGCCCCAGTTGGGAGAAGTGATACGGAGGGTGGCAGCGCGTTGCCCACCGTGGCGCCGCCCTGGCCTGGGGCTGTCAGGCCCTTGTTTGGGGCCGGGCAGCGACGCGGGGAGCGGAGGCAGCGGCTGCCGTGGCGGGCAGAGCGCGAAGGCCTGGCCCCGGCGCGGGGAGGGCGTTATATCGGGGCAGGAGGCTGAGGCAGGAAGCAGGTGGGGGGGAGGGGGGAGCCACGCAGCTCCCAGGGGAGGGAGGGGCAGCGCCCCAGGCGGGCACGGCGCGCAGCCGGCTGCGGCCCTGACCCCGGCCTGCGCCCCACCCGCGTTCTGACCCCGGCCTGGGCCTCGGCTTTAGATTCGGGGACCCGGCGCGTCCCTGCCCAGCTCCCCTCGGCCCCTTCTCCCCCGGAACTCGGCCGCCCCAAACTTAGGGAAAAGTTTCCCAACTTCAGACAGGGCGGGAGGAGCGCGCCAGCCCAAGTGCCTCGGCTCCCAGCTTTTCCTCTCGGCCCCCAATTCCGGCAGCCAGGCTCAGCCGGGGCCCTGAGCTCCCCTGTCCGCCTGCTCGCCCGCCCGACCCCAGTCCCCGCCTGGCCCGCAGGGTCTGACGGCCCGTTACCTGCGGCCGCAGCCCGCCCGGTCTTCCCTCCCCGCGGCGGTGGCAACTCCTAGCCCGCGCCCCACCCGCCCCGCTGCCAGGCGCAGATCTGTGCCAGGACAGCGCCCCTGCCAGCCCCGCCCGCCAGCTCCCCTTCCCTTCCTCTCGCCTCTCTGGCCCATGTGCGGGCAGAGCCGGCCCCGGCCCGCTGACCCCGCCGTGAACCCGGCGCGGAGCAGCGGTCCCGAGTCCTCTAGGGGAGACACTCGGAGCCCAGGTCGCCAGCCATCAGCCGCGATGGGGAGCCTGCGCCCGAGGATGCGCCCGAGGCGGCCAGCGCGCGCGGACCGGGCTGTCCCGGGTCCCTCCTCGTCCCTCCCGGTCCCCAGCTCCAGGACCCACCTGGGGGGCATGTCGGAAGCCCCAGGCCCGGCTGCCGGCGGATCCAGGGGGGACGTGGCTGCGCTGCGCTGCCCTCCGCCCGCCGGGCCCCCGGTCGGTCTGTCCTGCTGGTCCGTCCTCCCCGTGTCCTGGTTGCGTCTCAGCCCCGCTGTGCTTTCCGCACACTCTTATCTGGAGCGGCCCCGGCCGGCAGGCGCTGCTGCGGCTATGGCGCCACCTCGCGGCCGCGTGGGACTGCGCTGCGCGGCTGAGACCTCCGTCCCGCGCACCTGGGCGGGAGGCTTCGCAGATGCCGAACTGGATAGGGGACATATTTGAAGAGTCACTCTTCCAGATGCGTTCACCTGGGGACACAGGTGCCGGACTGTGAGTCCCATATGTGAGCTGAGTGCTCCTGCGTACATTTTTCTAGGCACACAACCCCGATTCGGAAGTTCAGCCCGCAAAGAGCGGACTCTGGTAGCAGTAGGTGGTGAGAGAGTATGCAAATCCTAAGCGAGATCAAGGTACTGCAAGATGTCGGGGGACTCTCCTTAGACATTCCTGGACGCGACTGTCCTCTTGAACATACTCCCCAACACGCCCACCTTCACTCAGGCACATGTGTTAGGTATGCACAGCATAAATCCGTTTGCACCCAGACCCTGATGGCCAGCGACACTGCTGGCGCGCAGGTTTACGTAGTCACCCCAGCCCCCTCCCAGAATCCCAGCTCTCTGAGAGACTCCCGGGGTCGGCCACGTAGAGACCTCGTTAACCTGGGCAGAGGTGTTATCAAACAGCCCGCCCTGAACTTGTGGGTCTTCGGAGGGACCCCAGGATACTCTACTGGAAATGGCTGGACAGACCCCTGCCCCTAGGTTCCCCGTGTGAGCCGTTTTGAGGGACCTCGAGCGAGTGGCTTTTTCTCCAACCTACCCACCCAAGAGAAACAGGGGGGCCTGAGGCTTGGTACCGCCCCCAAAGGTCCCGCGCCCTCCATGAAGGCCCGGTTCATGGGAGTGATGCCTCTTCTGGGAGGGAGGGGACCCTGCACCAGCTCGTGGGTGCTCCGCTGCTACTCCGGAAGTGTCCCTGCGCAGCCCCGTGGCAGGGACAACTATGGCAAGCACCGCATCCGAGGCCCACGCTCCGCCTCCTCCCCGCACCTCCTGACCCCCGCCCACACGCGGGAGGGGGGGGTCCCCCAGAACGCCTGCAGCTTCTGATTGGCTGCGCCTCCCTCGGCGGCCCAGCGCGAGAGGCTGGGACGCAGTGTTACCATGGTAACCGACGAGGTTAGCGCAGATAGCGTCTCTCCGAGGTCTCGGAGAGCTTAGCAACCGCGCGGGGCTGCAGGGTGGGTGGGGACCGCGCTCGCCGCCCCCCTCGCTGTCCTCGGGCCCCCACGCCCCCGCCGGAGGTAGTAGCTGAGTCATTCTGCGAGGGGCGGCCGCGACGCGGCCACTAGCTGTCTCTTTCAGACACCAAGGTCTTGGGCGCCCTCCAGAGGCTCTGTTTCGGCCGGAGGCGGCTTCTAGGCTCGGGTGCCTGGCCGTGACTCCCGCCGCGTTCTGAGTCTGTCCCTTACCCTGTTTCCGTTGCATATTCTGAATCCATCTTCACGTCTTCCCCTCTGATGGACCCCCGAGTTTCTGGCCTGTAGAGGAAGCGGACGGGGACATCTCAGCTGAGGCGTGTGCTGTGGGGCTGGGATGGAAGAGGGGTGTTGGGAAGAGGTAAGAAGGTTCCCAAGAAGAAGTGAACTTAAAGCTGGGCTTTGACAGATGAATAGGAGTTCTCCCGAGTAGAAGGCACTCCTGGAGAGCAGAACTGTTAGGACAAAGGCTGAACAAAAGAACTCTAAGGAGACCAAATCACACAGGGCCTCTCTGACCTGGTCTCCTGTGTGTGTGTGTGTGTGTGTGTGTGTGTGTGTGTGTGTGTTTTACTGAGGCTTGAACCCAAGGGTTCTACCTCTGAACTATGCCCCCAGCCCGATTTTATTTTTTATGTTGAAACAGAGTCTCACTAAGTTGCCAAGGCTGGTCTCGAACCTGCGATCCTCCTGTTTCAGCCTCCCAAGTACTAGAATTACAACCGTGTGCCACCAAGCCCAGCTTGACCTGGTCTCTTTAATCTTTGCTCACTGCTTCCAGGGGGTCAGATTGTCCGAGCCCTCAAGGAGCCCCTCAGCCCTGTGTCTTTTGTGCAGTGGAGTGGGTCCACTGCCCACCCACCCCAGGGTCAGCTGTGCCCACACTTGCCCCGGTCCAGTCCCCAAATTAAGTTACTTCCCTTCGCCTCTCTCAAGTCCTCATTGCATCTGTATGGGGAGGGTCTCATAGCCCTGCCCCCCAGCCCAGGCTCCTGGGTCCCTCCAGGGAACTTCACCCTTCACTTTTCTACCTTCCCCTCCTTCAGCTCCACAGACCAGCCTGACGCTGCTTCCTCCCTGCCCTTGGCCAGCTCTGGTCTCTGAGCTCTTCCTCCCCGGTTCAGATAGAGCCTGGGGATGGAGCTGCGCCTGGCTGGTACCATTCATTTCCAGACTACTGTTCTGGGGAACTCTGCCCCACACGGCAGGGGCTCTTCTTGCCAATTCTAACCCTCAGGAAGTGGTCCCTGCCATCCCCTGGAGACCCTCCTTTTTTGTGGTACTGGGCATTGAACCCAGGGGCATTCTACCTCCGAGCTACACCCCCAGCCCTATTTTTTATTCTTTATTTTGAAACAGGGTCTCAGTAAGTTGCAGAGGGCCTCACTAAGTAGCTGAGGCTGGCTGGGAACCTGCCATCCTCCTGGCTCAGCCTCCCAAGTACTGGGATTACAAGCGTGTGCCACCACGCCCGCCCGGTTCCTATTTTTTGTTTTTATTTTGAAACGAGGTCTCCTTAAGTTGGTGCGAGTCTCACTACTTGCTGAGGCTGTCATCAAAACTTCGATCCTCCCATCTCAGTCTCCCAAGTACTGCGATTACAGGCGTGTGCCACCACGCACGGCCTGGAGACCCCTTTCTGACAAGCTGCTGAGCCCTTGGACTCCTTCACCCTCAAGTGAGCTCCGCTGGTGCCCGTTATTATACAAATGAGTGCTGAGGTGACCCCCTGGGTGCCAAAGCTGGGCTCTACCAATCTGTCCTACCCTCCACTTGTCTACCCTCCACTTCCCCGGGGGTGCCCTCCCCCTCCCCCTCCCCCTCCCGTGGTACTGGGGATTGAACCAACCCAGGAGCATTCTACCTCCAAGCTACACCCCCAGCCCCTTTTGTCTTGAAACCGGGTCTCACTAGGTTGCTGGGACTCTCCCTAAGTTGCTGAGGCTGGCCTCGAACTTGCAATCCTCCTGTCTCAGCCTCCCAAGTACTGAAATTACAGGCTTGCACCATTCCACTCTACCCGTCCTTTTGTCGGGTACTCCTGACTCCTCCCCCCAACATTTCTTTGCCTTCCCTCGGATTTCCAGCTTCTGAAGTTACCCAGAACCCCGCTGGGCCTTCCTTTCCCCAGCCCGGTTTCCTACCACAAAGCCTTCCAAGACTCTTGGGCTCTCCTACCCTTTTCCACCAGCACCAGGATGCTTCAGCCCTAGCTGCTCCCTAGACCCCTGGATGGGTACAGCTTCCTTTCCTATGCTCCCAGGAAGAGAGGGTGAGGACAGCACAGTGGCCATGTGGGGTGTGATGGGCCGTCGCTGGGCATCCTGCGACGCCACAGAGTCCTTGGGTTCAGGAATTGAATGGGGTTGGGGGCTACCGAAGGCTGGGCGGGGCAGAGGACCGAGTCCCCAGGAGTCCTAGAGCTCCGGAAGGGGAGAGTGAATAAAACATGTAACAGGCCCGCTGCACCCTCCCTGCACTATCCTCCCCCGGGCCCCCCAGCCCGCAGTTCCGGAAAGTTAACCCCTTGTAGGCCAGAACAGGGGGCGCGGGCTCCCCCTACCTGATTCTGCTTCCCCGCACTCTCTCCCCCCTCCCAGCTCCGTGTCGCTTCGGCCCCCCCCCTCGGCACTATAAATAACTCCTTTTCCCGTTTCCTAAATTCCCCGCTGACGTCGGCAGCGCGTCAGTGTGTAGGAGCCGCGGCCGCATGAATGAGCCGCCGCACGAGTACTATGCGCGCCTATAAAAGCCGCCGCGCCGGCCGGGCTGCAGGAGGCAAGCGGGTGCTGGCGCTATGCGGCCTGGCAGGTAAGCGGGACCCCCAGCGGACGGGCCACAGAAGGACCGCGGCACGGACACGGGTGGGAGGGCGAGCAGCAGAGCGGCGGGCGGCGGCTTGGAGGGTCTGCGCGGAGTGGGATGGGGGCCGGTGGGAGGGACGAGGGTCCTTCGCAGCTGGCGAGCCCGGGCCGGAGGCTGGCGCGACCTCGCTCAGCACCTGCGGGCGCCCAGATGGAGATGCAGCCACTCTGGAGGAGCATGGAGTAGAGGACGGACCCGAGAGTCCCTCGAGGCGTTGGGGGGTGGGGTGGAGGGTTCCTACGCCATCCTCCCAAAAAAGTGGGGAGAAGGTGCGGGTTCCCCCGCATTCTCCCCCCCTGCGTAGCGCGGTGACTCAAGCCTTGCTGCCCCGACCAGCTGAGCGGGGACGCCGGCGAGACAGCCACTGCCCGCAGCCTGGGTGGCGGCTGCCTCGGGACCCCGGCCCTCATGCCGGCCGGCGGCCCCTCCCCGTCCCATTCCGTCCCGTCGGATCGTCCCGCGGCGCCCACGACTTCCCGCCTCTGCGAGTGGAGCTGTCCTCTCAGGACCAGGCGGGGGCGGGGCCTTGGCGAGACCGCCCCGCCCACCCCGTGACCCCCCCGCCACCGGAAAGCGCCTCCCCGCCGGGACACCTTTGACGTCACCGGCCTCTGACGTCAGGAGTCGCGTGCATGTTCGCGAGCGCTGGGCCGCGCGGGGCGGGAGATGAGGGGAGGAGGAGCTGCGGCGCCCCCGCCCGGGCAGCGCGCCGGCACCTTGGCTCTAGACTGCTTACTGCCCGGGCCGCCCTCAGTAACAGTCTCCAGTCACGGCCACCGACGCCTGGCCCCGCCCCAGGACCGCAGACCCGGCCGCCCGCCGCGCCCCGGGCCCGTCTGTCCCTCGGGGTCCCGCCCCCCGCGCTCGCGGCCCGGAACGCCGCTGTCCGCGGTGCTGATCCAGCGCGGGCGCCACCACAGGGCCGTCGCGGCCCGGGTCCCCGGGGGCTGACAGGGGCCGCTGGCCCGCGCGCGCACGCGCACCGCGCCCTCCGAGCGCCGGCCGCGCGCACCGCCCCTGCCCGCGCCGCCCCTGCGCGCGCCGCCGCACCCCCGCCCGGCCCCGCGGTGCTGACGTCAGCCTGCCCCGACCGCCGCGGTGTCGTCAGCGGCGCGCGCCCCGCCCCCGCGTCTCCAGGGCAACCGTGGCTTTCGATTGTTACTGTGGGAACCGGAGGTAACAGTCTACAGCCATGGTCGCCCCGCAGCACGCCCACGCACCGCGCCGCACCAGATCCTGCCCGCGGCGGGTTGGGGAGACGCAGAGCAGGAGGAGGCGGGGGCGGCAAGGCAAGATCGGAGGCGTCCGCGGAGGGGGCGGGAGGTGCGCGTGGGGGGAGAAGGCGGAGGCGGAGGCGGGAGCCCATCCACCCAGGCACCGGAGGAAGCACCGTCCGACCGATGTGCCTGAAAGTCCGCCTCAGCGACTGTCCTTCCTCCCAGCTGCCGAGGGATGGCGAGGCAATGGGGCGGGTGGTTCTGGGATATGGACTTTTCTCCTCAGTAGGAGGGAGGCTACTGGTACCAGGAGACGCGAAGAATATTATTTGCCTCCTGGGGACTGAAGCAGGGTAGATGAAAGTTTTCTTAACTTTCTTCCAGGAACCCTGAGTCCAGCAGACAGAGGGTGAAGATAAACCCTTGAATCCATTTCCCGATAGAGACACAGTCTCCCCATCACTCCTTGCCCAACTTTCTCCTGAGCCACAGAGAATGAAGACAAGGGTCCCCAACCCTCCAGAAGCCTGTAGGCTAGTACCGCGGACTGTGTCTCGGACCTGGTCCCAAAAGTGTTCTCACCTATCTACCTCTAGGTGCTGAATCCCAGTTTGAGAACTTCTCAAATTCACCCTAAAGAGGAGTGAATGCAGCCCCTTGTAATCCTAGTACTTGGGAGGCTGAGACAGGAGGGTCACAGGTTCGAGGACAGCCTCAGCAAGTAGTGAGACTCTCATCAACCTAGTGAGACTCTGTTTCAAAATAAGAAATGAAATCGGGCTGGAGATGTAGCTCAGAGGTAGAATGCCCCTGGGTTCAATCCCCAGTACCACAAATTAAAAAGAAAAAGAAGAAAAGAAAAAAGAAATAGAGCTGGGGGTGTAACTCAGAGGTAGAACCACCCTGGGTTCAATCCCCAGTACCCCCCCCACACACACACACAGAGTGCTGTGTAAGTCACCTGTCACTAACAATATCACCCACTGCAGAGGCTGGTTGTAAACATCAGGTGTAGGGCTGGTGGGAGTGATGTTGTGAAAGGTTAATGCATCCCAGCCCCACCATTCCATGAGCCGATTTTTCTTCACCTCTACACACTCCGAGTTACTAGTACACCCGTGCTGGTTTCCCAGTTAATCAACACAGTACTGCCCTACCCATCACCCAGAGCCCTGAGGCCCTAGATTACAATGCAAGTGAACGAACTGTAGTGTGTGCAGATGGGAGCAGTGCACTGGGAAGGTCCAATCTGGCTTCATGATAAAGTGGTTATCTTGAGTGGCCATGTTGTAGTTCTGACCCTTCCATAAAACAGGATAATAGTCTCTCTTGGCAGGTGTATTGTGAGGATCATATAGGAAGTGAAAAGTTTTTTTGTGGTAGTAGGGATTGAACCCAGGGGCACTCGACCAATGAGCTGTATCCCCAGCCTTATTTATTTATTTATTGTGGCATTGGTGATGGACCCAGGAGCGTTCTACCTCTGAGCCACACCCCCCAGCCCTTTTTATTTTTTGTTTAGAAACAGGGTCTCCCTACATTGCTAAAAGCCTTGCTACATTGCTGAGGCTGTCCTTGAACCTGTGATCCTTCTGTCTCAGCCTCCCAGGTATTGGGATTACAGGCATGTGTCACCACACCTGGCCCTATTTTTTTATTTAATTAATTAATTAATTTATTTATTTATTTTGCGGTCCTGGGGATTGAACCCAGGGGCATTCTACCTCCGCGCTACACCCCCAGCCCTATTTATTATTTTTTTTATTTTGAAACAGGGTCTCACTAAGTTGTGGAGCCCCCCCCCCCAAGTAGCTGAGGCTGGCCACGAACCTGGATCCTCCAGTCTCAGCCTCCCAAGTACTGGGATTACAAGCGTGCCCCACCACGCCCGGCTCTAACTGGGACATTCTATGATTCTCAGGAGGAATTTTCTTCACCCCGAGCACAGCACTTCTGCTCCAAGTATTGCTCTATCCTCCTCCTACCCTCCCCTTCTTTTTCTCCAGACATAGATTTATTTAGAGCCAGGTGTGGTGGTGCATGCTTGTAATCCCAATACTTGGGAGGCTGAGACAGGAGGATCCCAGGTTCATTCAAGGACAGCCTCAGCAAGTAGTGAGACTCTCATCAACCTAGCGAGACCCTATTTCAAAATAAAAATAAAATAGGGCTAGAGGTAGAATGCCCCTGGGTTCAATCCCCAGTGCCAAAAGAAAAAAAAAAGATTTAGGAAAATAAGAAATATACATTCAAGGGAAAATATAGGCCATCTCCAGGGAAACCCCTTCTTCTCTTCTAACTTTAAGCCCTGGCTTAAAATTTATTCCCCAACTTATCTTTCCCTTTCCTTTAACCCTCATAATTCCAAGAAGCAGCAGCCAGCAGCCGGGGCATGCAAGTCATGATTTTTACATCTTTGGACCTAGCTAAAGGGGGCAGTCTGTGATTGCCAGTCCTATCTGCAGATCCATCAATTATTTACAAAAAAAAAGCCAGGAATCCTAATGGGTCAAATTCAACAGGCCTACAGAAGTAATTCAATCTGTTCTACCCTTTATTTTGGTACTGGGGATTGAACCCAGGGACATTCTACCTCCAGGCTACACCCTAGCCCTATTTTATTTTGAAACAGGGTCTCCCTAAGTTGCTAAGGGTCTCACCAAGTTGCTGAGGCTGGCCTCAAACTTGTGATACTATCTCAGCCTCCCAAGTACTGGGAGTACAGACATGTGCCACTACGCCTGGCAAGTGATCCTTTTAAAAACAAGAGTGCTTTGGGAGGCTGAGACAGGAGGATCGCAGGTTCGAGGACAGCCACAGCAAATAGACTTTCATCAACCTAGCGAGACCCTGTTTCAAAATAAAAAAAAAAATAGGACTGGGGATGTAGCTCAGAGGTAGAATGCCCCCGAGTTCAATCCCTAGTCACACACACACACACACACACACACCACACACACACAAATATATATAAAAACAAGAGTGCTAGGCGTGGTGGTATGCACCTGTAATCCCAGTACTTGGGAGGCTGAGACAGGAGGATCTCAGTTTCGAGGCCAGCCCTAGCAACTTAGTGAGACCCTGTTTCAAAATAAAATAATAAAGAGCCTGGAGGTAGAATGCTTCTGGACTCAATCTCCAGCACCAAAAAATAATAAAACAAGAGTGAGGCAGAGAGGCCTCAGTCCCCACCCCTCCCAACACACTTTCTACTGTAAAGGTTCTAAACCCAGTAAACTGGGTCTCTAGGCAGGTAATTCTTTTTATCTCGGACAGCTTCAAGCTGTAGTGAGGAATCTAGAACTTTGGGTAACTTAAAGGATGTGATTGTCAGAAGGGTGGACTGGAGTATTTGTGCTGTGTCCCCTAACCCTCACCCCTGCTCAGTTACTAAGCCCCCTGCAGAATACTATGGCTGAGTAGACAGGATCTGTTTTGAATTTCTAGAAACTGGCTTCTGTCTTGTAAAGGCAGGAAAGAAGTCAGAAAGCAGTGTCGGGAAAGGGACAAGGGTAGGGCACTGGAAGTGGGAGGAAAATGGCTAGAGAGGGCAATCCTTAAAGTGGCTAGGACTGACTGAGCCCCCTAAGAGCAAACCAGCTGGGCTACTTAGGCCTTGGCCGTATTCGCTACATCAATGATAATTAGTATCATCAATTATGAATTGCATCAATCTCAAAAACCCTGCAGATGGGATCAACATAGGAAGAGGCAGTTTATTCTGTACTGTCTTTGGCCTATACCCAAGATCTGATACCATCTGCAAGCTCATAGTTAAGAGGCACTAGGGCAGTTGGGGAGAAGAAAGAGAACACAGCCAGGGATTGAGGGAAGACCAGCACACAATTCTTAGTGGTCAGGAGGGAGGAAGCCTGAAAGTGTGGCCTGGGCAGAGTCTTGCCAGGTGATCTCTTCCCAAAACTTCTCAGATGTAAATTCTTCTTCATGCAGCCACCAAGGTCTCCTTTCCCTCACTTTGGAACTTAAGACTTCCATCGAAAATGTGTAAGTATCCTGGCATGGTGGCACGCCTGTAGTCCCAGTACTTGGGAGGCTGAGACCGGAGGATCACAGGTTCGCAGCCAGCCTCAGCTACTTAGTGAGGCCCTCCACAACTTAGTGAGACCGTGTTTCAAAAATAAAGAACAAAAAATAGGGCTGGGGGTGTAGCTTGGAGGTAGAATGCCCCTGGGTTCCATCCCCAGTACCGCAAAAAGAAGAAAAAAAAAATAGGGCTGGAGGTGTAGCTGGGAGGTAGAATGCACCTGGGTTTGATTCCCAGTACCATAAAAAAGAAAAAAGTTTATGTGTGCACAGACCTGTCCTAGGGGCTCACATCTGGAAGTACCTCCCTGCTTGGTGCTGCCAAGAGATTGTATAGATGGTTAGGAAACCAGACTTCCAATATAAAATGGGTTTTTCTGTGTGTGTCAGGAAAAAAAGATGCTCAAAATCCAAACTATTACTTTATTGTGTGTCAGAGGGATGCCAGCCCCTGCTTTTCCTAGATGACCCTGCTCTCATCCACGGCTCTCTGGCCTTCTTCATGGTTGAGTATCAGAAATCAGTCCATTAAAGCTTCCTGCTCTTTCTCCAGTGCTGGGCAGGGCTCTTTAATAAAGAGTCCTGAGAACTAGAGTGTCTCTTAACTGGTCATGGTGAAGTGCATGTCAGCACAGCAGTAGGGTGGGGAAAATAAAATGCAGGCAGAGATTAGAGGCCACCCCAAGAGGGGTGGGTGGACAATGAAAGGGCAGAGGCATCTGTTGATCTTTCACTCTGCAAACTGGTCCAAGAACTTCAGGTAGGCCTGGCGCTGGGGTGCAGCTGCTGGAATGAAGTGGCCGCCAGGGTGGGTGAGGGTGATGGCTCCAGGGAACTGTCCAACCAGCTGCATGCTCTCCTGAGAGGGGATGACGCGATCAGTGTCCCCGAAAACATGGAGGGAAGGCAGCGATAAAGGGCTCTGCAGGATGGGTTCCTTGAGGCCAACGCCCCGGGGACGGAAACCAGATATAAGGATTATAAATCGCGGCAAGGGGAAGCGCGGATCGCCCGCTTGGCCCAGGGAACACACGAGGGCTGCCAGTGCAGCCCCCTGGCTGAAGCCGAGCAGTCCGTCAAAAGGTCCCAGCTTGTTCAGTGCCTGTGCCACTGTCCCCAGGGCTTCCTCCAGACCCCTGCACACCGTGGGCTCTTCCAGTGCCAAGAAAACGTCCTTCTCTTCGGAAAACCACCAGCCTCGAGGCTGCTCCTCCGGAGGGCAGGGTGCTAAAAGCAAATGGGGGAAGAGGACGGAGTTAGGGCAGGGGGAGGAGTGTGAAGGAGGGATGTACGGGAAAGAGAGGGACCGAGGGGAGGAGGTGGGGGGACGACACGGGGAATCACTGGCTTGGCTTGAGCTGGAGACAGAGAAGACGGATGGACGCTCCGGAGCACAGGGCTGGAGTGTGACCAGGGGCCGAATGGAAGGAGAGGGGACAGGGGAGGGGTACGCTGAGGCGTGTTCGACAGGGACGAGGCAAGATGGAGAAGGCGGTCGGGGCATTTCCGGCGCAGGGCTCGTCTCACCGGAGTCTGGCCCGGCGGCGTCGAGGACCGGGTGAGGCCCGCTGAGGCACACGAGCTCGGCGCGGCCCCGCAGCGCCTTCCTCAGCGCTCCCGTCTTCTCTCGGAAGCCCCGCTCGCTCTGCCGGAAGCCCGCCAGGCACAAGACCCGCAGGGTCCGCGGCGCAGCCATACTGCGGGGCGGCGGGCCCCAGAACCGGCGGAAGCGGCCTTCCCCGAGCGGAAGTGGCTTGCGAGGGGCGGGGCCAGATGCAGGGGCCGCCCTGGGGGCGGGGCCAGACGCCGGCTCCGCCCTGGAGGCGGGGCCAGGGGCGAGCGGCTCCGGCGACGACGCGGAGGGGTGGGGCACTGCGAGCGGGGCGAATACCTGGGAGCGGGGCGTGTCAGGGAGCCGGCGGCGCCACCTCCGCGTCCCTGCAGCTGCAGTCCTCGCAAGCCGCTGCTGGAGCGGGGCTCGAGGGCCCCTCCTGCACCTGGGTCGCGGACTCGGATCAGGGTCTCGCTTCGGTGACCACCTCCACTCGGCGCCCGTGCACTTCCCGTGGCGGCCGCAGGGTGGCGGCCTCGGCTCACGTCGCCGGGGAGGCGGCCGGCACCCAGGCCGCGCCCAGAGGCTCCTCTCCCTCCCTGCCATCCAAGCTTACCTTCCCCGCCGGTGGCCGGCCAGGGCCCCGGGGGGTTCTGTCCCGCCCGTGGTTCACTGTCCACGGCCCCAAAGAGCTGCCAGCGTAGAAGTCCATGGGGTAGGGCTGCTGCCAGGAAATGTCCCTCAGGGCCACGGCCGCCTACCGGAGGAAAACTGGACAGTAACACCTGCCAACATTTTTTTTTTTTGCACCTGGATTATTCACTTCTCACAACAACCCACGAAGGATGTATTATCCCCATACTGCAGAAAGGAAATGCGAGGTTCAGCGTGATTATGGATGGGACTTGCCTAGGGCCCACACAGCAGAAAAATGGCTCGGCCAAGGGATTCAAGAACAGACTTTAGAACCTATGACCCAGAGCCCTCTCTTGACAAAGCGAAATACAAATCCCACTCCCACAGGTTTTCAAAACTTGGTGTTACCTCGTAGGGTGTCAGCAGTGGTTTGGGGAAGGCTGTGCCCCAGTCAATGGAGAGGCGTGGACATGCCACCTGCACCCACCTGGGAAGGGAAACCAGGTCAGACCTAAGGCGGACAGCATGCTGAAGGACATGACTGTCCCCAACATATCCATTAATCAGTAAGACATTGGTCCTAAAGTAAAGACCATCACCTACTGCTATTTAGAATTTTTTTTCTTTTTTTTTTTTCCTTTTTGCGGTACTGGGGATTGAGCCCAGGGGCATTCTACCTCCACGCTACACCCCCAGCCCTATTTTTTTTTTATTCTTTATTTTTTATTTATTTTTTTTTTGCAGTACCGGGGATTGAACCCAGGGGCGTTCTACCTCCACGCTACACCCCCAGCCCTATTTTTTTTGCTTTATTTTGAAACCGGGTCTCACGAAGTTGCGGAGGGCCTCAC
>PVJS01037174.1:0-20065 GCA_004027185.1 Glis glis
CTGAATTAGTGGTTGCTCCGATCCTAAGACTCCAGCTCTTAGACCGTTCGACCAGCTACTGGTTCCTCTGACTCTCCACGTGCAGTCAGAACCTGGGACTACATTGCTTCAAACTGTAAGCCCATCTGATAAATCCCTTTTTTCAAATATACTCATTCTGTGTATTCTGTTAATCTAGAGAACCCTGTCCAATACAGGCTTTTAAGTCAAACTACCTGAATTCAAATTTCACCTCCCATACTTAAGTGCTAGGCAGCTTTGGATGAGTCATTCGACCACTCTTTACCGTAGTTTGTTCATTTTTAAAATAAAGAAAATAATAGTATATACCACATGGATTTACTGTAAGGATGAAAGTGACTATTACATTTAAGAATGCTCAGAATAGGATATGTAACAGAGCAAATACTTAATAAAGGTAATTAGTCATAATAGTAGTGTTTCAGTTTATAGCTGAGACTCCATAATTAGATTTTGTATTAAATTATGGTTGAAATATTGGGAGAGTTAGAATGTGTATCAAGACAAAGCTCATGCCTGATTTTTAATAGCTGGCATAAAGAAAGATTAAACCCAGCATAAAAAACCATCTTGTACAGTTGCTTTCAGATCAAGGGCACCTTTTCTTCATACACCTAACTTAGAATCTACCTGAATAAACATATGGCAAAACTAACTTCCAGCATCTACAGGGGCAATATTTCCATTAAAGATCTACATAGTCTTGCAGACAACAGGGGTGTAGTCGATGCTATTATGGAGTACCTAGAGCCTTATTTAGGAATACAGAGCTTCATATCCTCCCACTAGAACTCCCAGCAGCCCTCCCTTGGGATCCTCACACCTGGAGAGACTTGTCCATGGTCCTCCCCTCTCTGGGGTGGACAGCTTCCAAACAAACAAGCTTATTAAGACCTGGGCCTTTTATTTCAACACTGAGCAGATCTGAAGTGTCATCCAATTTATGGATCTCCGCTCCCCACCCTCGAGGCTGACTAGAGAGTCCTTTGAGATGTGTTTTCATCAGCGTTTTCACCGCTATGACCAAAATCCCTGACAAGCACAGCTTAGAGGAAAAAGATTTATTTGGGGCTCATAATTCAGAAGTTATTCCTTGATTGGCCTACTTTCAAGCAGGAACTGCAGGGGCACATCCTCAGGACATGGCTGCTGGAAGCAGAAAGAACAAAGGGAGGGAGTAAGACACCTATCAGGTCCCCAAGGCCACACCCCATGCTATGCCTTCAAACCCAGCTGCATGGGTTAACATAGGAGCTGTAAAACCCAAACTATAACAAACCGCATCATAGCTTTACCTCTCTCTCCTCAATTCTGCACCCTTCCTCTACCTTCCACAGGTGTTAACTCCAAAGGATCCCTTGATAACCTTCCTATGTACACATCTTCAACTCAGACCCAGCTTTCTGGAGAACCCCATCTGCAAAAGGCCCTAAGAAAATGAAGTGAACCATTTTGAGCAAGAGACTGTTAGTGTACACAGTGCCCTGAGAAATTAGTTTTAGGCACAGGTTTTTTGTAAAAAAAATTAATTTATAATATTCACCTCATTATTTAAAAACAGCTTCTTTCCAGTAGCTTTTGTATATTCCACTTTTCTGTGGTGCCTTTCTCTCTCTCATAGTCATTCATGGAGAACCTGTCACTCCCCCAATATATTCTAAATTCATGATTGTAAGAAGCTTGGCTTTTTCCATTTCTGAAAAACACATTGCATTTTACAGAGACTTGTGCAATAGTGGATGTTTGCTGAATAAATCAGTAACAGAGTATATTAATGAATTGAGGAACACGTAAGTATAGAGTTCTAACTCAGGAAGCACTTTTTAACCCTGAATGATTTTTTTTCTTTTTTCTTTTCTTTCTTTTTTTTTTTTGTGTGGGTCAGGGGATTAAACCCAGGGGCATTTTACCTGAATAATTTTTTGATGTATGAAATTATGGCCAGACACTGAAATCAAAACACAAAAATAATGACAACCTGAAGATTGCCAGGTATACAAGAAATCCTCAGCTACTGAAAAACAGAGACATTTTTTAGAAAAGAAATGGAGATAAGGGAGAGAATTGGAAACAATATTGGACATATGAAAGCAAGAGCATGTAATGTACAAGCAGTTAGGCTAGCAATTATGCCAAATTGCAGAAGGCCGTTTTGACGTGCTACTTGAGAGTGCTATTTCGTGTTGACCTTTGCGTTAGAAGATGAGGCTGGTGGCAGCCGCGCTTTTAAAGATTATGAATGTTAAGTGGAAAGGCCGGTGTGACAGCGAACCATTCCCACTGGGCCCATCTTCAGATTTCCATTCCTGAGTGCCGTTCTTTTAGACCATGTTGGAAGATGAACATCTGCATTGCACAATGTATTGGTCTGGCTTTTGTTCTTATAATGAAATACCCTACACAGTCTAAGTTTACAAAGAAAAAGAGGCTTATTTAGCTCCCAGCTTAGGAAGCTGAAAGTCAAAGTCACATGTTGTAGGTTCTGGTGAAAACCCCCCTGGACCGGGAAAGTGAAAGGTCATATCTTGAAACAGAAGCAAGAGAGACTGTGTTCCACAATCCCTTCTGAGATCACACCCCAATACCTACTGACCTCCCACTAAGATGCACCTCTTAAAAGCTTCACACGAGCTGGGCGTGGTGGTGCACACCTGTAATCCCAGTACTTGAGAGGCTGAGATAGGAGGGTTACAGGTTCAATGACAGCCTCATCAACTTAGTGAGACCCTGTTTCAAAATAAAAAAAATAAAGGGTTGTGGGTATAGCTTGGAGGTAGAATGTCCCTGGGTTCAATCCCCCAGTACCCTCCAACCCCAAAAAGAATGTTTCATACCACCACTAAACCACCAAGCTCAGAAGCAAACTTCCAACAAATGAACTCTTTGCAGACAAACCATATCCAAACCAAAGCATGTGACTTCCCCAAATCCATGTTCTCCATAGCCACGTCTTCCACCAGGAAATTAAATTGATGGATAGTTTGAGACTACAAGTTGAACCAATCCTTTACATTGAGTCTTTCCTAGATTCCTCAACAGAGAAGAGAGAGGAGAGCTTTCTAACAACATTGCGTGAGTCCTGCATTTCATAATGGCTGAACTAACTGAGACCTTCCCCTCAGAGGTCCTCTGATGTAATTCAACAAATCACTCCGTGAACATAATCTGGTTAAGCTATGTCACTCCTCTGCAGCTCGAATAAGGCCTAATATAGTCTGTACTGTTTATTATCTCAGGGAATTTTACAATCTGTTTGCCCTGCTTGGGATGCTTCCCAGTTGTTGGCCACTTGCAAACCCCAAATGAAACCCCAGAAAAAGCCTTCCCACTGCCTTCTGCCTTCCAGGTTGCATGGGAGTTCATCATCCTCCCTTCCAGCGGCCTCTGCTTCAGGGTGACTCTTTCACTGGCCAGGTTGTTGGGGTTGTATCTGCCTCTGTGTTGGCTTCTCTCACCTCTTTGCAAGAGTTCTTTGAGCAAGGATTGTGACATTTCTCACCCCACCCTGGATTCCCAGAGTCTGACTGAAACAAAGCATCCATTGAGTATTCACTGATCTTAAATTCATTCTCTGCATTCTCTGTTAAACTGTGCATTGATTTTTTAAAATTTTATTAGAGCATTGTAATCATACACCTTAATGAAGTTCAGGGTGATAGAGGCATATTTGCAGGCAGCACTCCTTGAGCCCTCCCTCATTCTCCACCCCACTCCCTCTTCCTCCCCACCTTCCCCTGCTCAACACAGTGATTGGCTTTGATGAGTTTGGGTATGTGCATCATGTCCATTGAGGTGTTTCCCTCTTCAAGTCATCCTCCCCCCTCCCGTCTCCCTCAGTTAGGTCCCCTCGTTCACTCCACTAAGGTTTCTCCTCCTTTGTCTGGAGTCCCTCCTGTGTCCCAATTTCTCCCTAGCTTCCACAAATGAGGGAAAACATCCAACCTTTCATTTTTTGTGACTGACTAATCTCACTTAGCATAATTTTCTCCAATTCCATCCATTGCCCTGCAAATGATGTAATTTGCAGGGCAATGGATGAGTAGGGCTGAGTACAATTCCATTGTGCATATGTCTCATAGTTTTGTAATCCATTCATCTGTTACTGGACATCTCAGCTGGTTCCATCGTTTGGCAATTATGAATTGTGCAGCTATAAACATAGATATGTATACATTACTATGGTAGTCTTGTTTCAATTATTTTGGGTAGATACCTAGGAGTAGTATAGCTTGGTTATATGGTAGGTTATTCCCATTCTTCTGAGGACCCTCCACACTGTTTTCCAAAGTGGTTGCACTAATTTGCAACCCCACCAACAATGCATCAGAATGCATACTTCCCCACCTACTCGCCGGCATTTATTATTATTGTTTGATCTCAGGGTAGTTTTGATTGCTAATGATTTTGAACATTTTTTTCATATATTTATTGGCCATTTGTATCTCTTCTTTTGTAAAGTGTCTATTTAGTTCACTTGCCTATTTTTTTTAGTTGCCTAACATGTGCAAGGTCACACGATATGTGCTTCATAAAAAACAACTTTTTGAGGGAAATCTGCTATTTTACTCACTTCACAAATAAGAAAACTGATGACTAGAGAGGTTAAGCAATTTATCCAAAGTCACACAGATAGAAGGTGGCAAAATCCGTATTCAAGCTCCATGCGTCTGAGGCTGTAAACTGGCTGTTAATATTTAGACTATTATACATTTCATAGGAACAAAATCCCTCAATATTTAGCATGGAGAGCTAGCACACAGGCCAACTGCCTCAATAGCATGGGGGACAAATGTTTTAATGGCCCAAGAGGGGAAGATGTACTGTCAGGGTGCTGGGGGTGCATTCATTTTCTATGGCTTAATAATAGATTGTCACTAATTTAGCAGCTTAAATAAACATCACTTGTGATTTTTATAGTTTCTAGATCAAAGGTCTAGGTAGGTATGCTATGCATTCTGCTCAGGGTCTCACACTCAGGGTGGTAGCTGGGCTGCAATCTACCTGGAGGCTCAGGGAAGAACTGTCTTCCAGCTCAATCCATTGTTGTCGGATATAGTTCCTTGACATCTGTAGACCTGAGGTTCAAGACTTCATACTGGCTCTTGGGGAGGTCACTGTTTGCTCATAGGAGCCCCTTGTCTTTCCCTACTGCACTACTCTTTCATCATGAAAGCCAGCAAGGGGGAATCTCCACCTGGTTGAACACTTTTCAAATTTAGTTTTTTTTTTTCTTCCAGAAGATGTTGGTCCCTTTGAAGAACTCATCTGATTAAGTTAAGCTCACAAAGGAGAATCTTCTTTTCAACTCCACTGATCTGTGACCTTAAGGATATCTGCAAATCCCTTCATAGCAGCACCTAGATTAGTGCTTGATTGGATAACTGTGGAGAAAAGTGTGTTTACACCAACAACCAGGGATCTTGGAAATCATCTCAGACTTCTGCCTCCCTGGGGGAAACGCATTTATTTTATGATAATAAGACTTGTATTTTCTTACTGAAACTTTTCTGCTGTGGTATCTCTTCCATGGCTCATGATTCTTCAAAATGTCCCTGACAGGATTTAACACTTCTGTTAGTGTTGAGTGAGCAGTCCAGATGCTGCAAATATAAAGTTTCACTTGCCACCAGACTCTGCCATTGCACTGTGCCAGAAATGAGTATTCTCTTCTGAACGGTAAGAGAACATATGGAAATTTTATCAGGCTTTGATAATCTGAAAAATTGTCCATAAGCAGAACAAATGTAGGACATGTGGGCACCTGTGTTTGAGAATAAATACTGAATGGAGGCATTCGAAGGCACTGGGAAAGTTGAAAGGTGAGACCACTAATCAGAAAAATCTGTCTCCTCACCACTCAATTCTTCTGGAGAACCATCTTCCTCCCACAGAAATGGTACACTCTTCGAAGTCATTGAAGTAAAACAATTTTGAATAACATTTTGCCTTTTATGTTGGTACATCACTGAGAGTATTTTGCTGTGCACAGAAAACATCTCTAGGGTGGTCTACTCTTATTCACAAAGAACCAGTCTTTCCTCAATCTACCATGAAACCAAAATCTTAGTGTCATCCCTCAGTATATTTATTTCTTATAACATTAATGTGTAGCAAGGATAATATAAAAGAGCTCATACATGTGAATCAATTAATTCAATCCAAACCTGTACTTTGATTTCAGAGGTAAACCAACTTCTGAACTTTTCCATGATGTTCTGTTATTTCTTCAGTCATCCTCTCTGCACCTAGGTAGCCATTTAGACTTATAAAACTATCTTGTCTTTTATCACACAGATGGCTTTTTGGCTTTCCACTTAATATGAATGGTAGCCAACACTGAAAAGATTCTGAAAGCAGCTTCACTGAGACTAGAGTTGCTAATAATGAAAGTTGCTTATACACAGCAGCATGGAAAAAAATCTTCACATAAAAATTCCCAAGAAAAAAGTGAAAAAGTTGCTTCTCTCCAACAGGGTGAGAATTCTAATTTAATGCCCCTACCTAGATCTGATCCTCTTGGCATCACATGCTAATTTAATTATACATTTGTTCAGTCAGTTTAGAGACATTGATGAATGGAAAGTAGGCTCATTTAATTTGCAGAAGATCAAAGGGACATACGCTTAGAAGCAATAATACGATTCTCCCATGAACTACTTGCAGCCTTATGAATTAGCTGAATCCAAATTTTTGTATATTTATTTGTTTTTCATATTATGAGGTGAAGGAAACTAAATATATGCTCTGGGCAGACTTGACTACCAGCCAAGGGAGCTGTAACATGGATTAATATCTCACATTTTGGGGGAAAGATTGAATGCTAACACGAATGACTTATTTTGAGTTCTCCTGTGAGCAGAGAAGATAAAATTTCACATGTAAGTTAATGTAGGAATTAAGAAAACTTCTAGTAGGTCATTGGGGATACAAAAATGCAAGGGAAGGCAGACTTTTTGGGTGTGCCTTCACAGAAGCTTTACTGTGGGCAGCCAACTACATTTTAATGCCACTTGGTAAACTGAAAGCTCAAGTACAGCATGTGCCTCAGCATTACTGTTATGATTTGGATTTAAAATGTTCTGCTATACCTCATGGAAACAAGGCAGCCATGTTGGAAGCAGGGCTTAGTTGCTGAGGAGGAGTCCCTGGGAGGGTGGCCTTAGGGATTATATGTGGTTCCTCTCTCCCTTGTGAGAGAGCAGAGTCCTTGTACTCTTTGTCTCTCTGCTCCCCACACCATTCCCTGAACTCCACAGACTTCAACCAGCCTAACTTGGACTGAACCCATGAACTCTCCAGAACTGTGAGCAAATAAATATTCATCCTCTAAGTTGTGGTCGTCAGGTGTTTTGGATTACAGCAGTGAGAATCCTGACTGAAACAGTTATCCTACCTGAGGATCACGGGAGCTGGGGTGTGTATAGCAGCTCCTATCCATGTATATGTAAGGGATGCTTCAAGAAATAGAAAGCTATAACTGCCCATATATTCCAGAAGCTGGAAGAAACTCATGGGTGGAAGGGAGGGGGAAGCAAAGGCTCACACTTGGCAGGCAGGTAGGTGTTTGTGCTGAAGTGGTAAAGGACCAAAAGCAAGAAAAGTCAGAGAGTGAGTTTAACTTAGCAACTATATGTCTTTATAGAGTGAAAATAATTAGGTATTGAGAAAACATGTCCAATATGTTAACAGGAGGCTTATATCCAAGAGCTCAGAGTAAGGAAAGGAGACAACTGTTCCTGGAGGATCACAAAGGAACATTTTGGGTTTTGCCTCAGGCCACTTATCTCTCTTCTCAATATGAAGCCTGAACAAGTATGGCTGAGAGAAAAATAAAAGAAATGGTAAAGGGGACCATTTCTTACACCTGTAGTCCTTTATGACCAGGCCATACAGGCTTGGTGGAATATAGGTTGCCCACTACTTGACTTTTGAATGATCTATACAAGAGTAAACTTCTTAGCCTCACTCCCCTGATTTCACTAATACTCTACTTTTCTCTTTCTCACACTTTCCTTGCTATTCTTATTGCCACAGAGCTTTGTGGTCATGTGTCTATCTCTTTTCCTGCTGGGATAATACATGAGACCCTCAATGGCTGGAACATCCTATGAGCCCTTCGGCCACACGTTGCCATGGCTGGAGTATCCTCTGTTCTCTGGTGAGCTACAACATAGAGGAGATTTGTCTCAGCTCTGCCCTGGGTCCCTGGATCCACATGAGGGTGAATATCACCATATCTGAGGCTGAGATATATAAGATGGATGGACAAACACAGAGCAGGTATCCAAGGACTATGAGGTTAGAGACAGCTCTGGTTTTACAGATAGGGGTCATAGAGTTTTCAATTCACTGAGCAAATATTATTGTAAGCCTTCTCTGATCTCACCAAGCATTGGGAATCCAGAGTGTAGAAAGAATCCTGAAGGAGAGGTTCAAATAAAGAATAAACAAACCAAAGTTTTAATAGAGGCCATGATAGAGGTGAGAGGAAGAAGAGCAGAGCACTTTACCTGCAGCACAGAAGCCCAGGGTCTGCTTGGCTTCAGAGGCTGCCGCCACATCCTCACCCAATGCAGTGAGCTCAAACCACCACCCTTGACCTGAACCTTCTAGTAACTCTCAATATTTCAGAAGCCTAATATTAGCTGTGTCCAAATATGGTCAAAATATTCAAATACACCTAAACTATGTCATACAGGTAAGAAAAGAATTGTATTATTCTGTACCTTCCCTTCTCTGCATACCTCCTCCATTAATTCTTTACCCTTTGGATTTAAAGATAACTTTTGACATTCTATTCTCAAAGATACATAGCCTCAAAGTCCCAGCCTTTGATTAATGGTTTCCCTTTAGAATGATTCTGTTACTTATCTATATTTCTGGTCTATAACGTTTTGTATATCTATGAGGAGATTCTGGATTTCAGTGAATGTGAGATCCACGTGTCCTGAGATCTTGAAACAGTTTGAATTAGGCCCAGCTACAAGGAAAAGGGAATCCAAAATAAACTAGTTTAAGCAAGTTAGTGTGTATCTCTGAGGTGTTTCAAAGCTAGTGTGTAACTTCGACACTGTCAGGGACTCACATTCCTCCCAATTTGTGGTTCCACCTTCAGATGATACCATTTTAAGAGCTTCTTGGACCAACATAAATGCTGGAGCCCAAGGCTTTAAGACCATATTTTATACAACATGAAGGGAAGAAGCATAAAGGCAGGTTATCTCTTTTTTAGAATATTTTGTAGAAGGTGAATTCACCCAATCTACATGCCTTCTATTGACTAAAAATGAGTCACAGAGACATATTTGGTGAAAAAGAGGATGGTAAATCTATTTTTGGGTTACTATGTACCCAATTAAAATTTGTGTTCTACCCCTAAAGCAGAAGTTTGCAATGGAGACTTGTAGAGCTCACGATCAGGGCTCCATTTCCAAACTAAAATAGCATGGTTCTCAGTTAAAAGATAGTAGAGTGAAAACAGTTTTAGTTTACTGCTCTATATTGATACAAACAGAGGAATGGGGAATACACTAACTCTGTATGTAAGATTTGATAATAGAAAAGAAAAGAAAACTACCCAGGGACAAATGGGTAAGTGATGTGAACAGATACTTTACCAATGAAGACAAAAACAAAAGGAAATAAAAACCTGATAATGAAAAATGGTGTCAAGGAAGTGGATCAATTAAAACTCTCACACATTGCTGACAAAGAGGCAAAAAAGAACAGCCACTTTGAAAACTAGCCTGACAGTTTCTTCTAAAATTCAACATGGAAGTTAGACATTTACCATGCAATCCAGTAATTACACTCCCAGGCAGAACTTAAATAAAGACATATGATTATATAAAAACCTGTGTATGAATGTTGTTAGAGGATTCATTCAGAATCACCAAAAGCCGGAAACAAGTCAGCTGCAAAATGTACTTAAAAACATAACAAATAGTGCAGTAAATACTATGGTACACCCATACAATGGAATGAAAAATATTACAGATACTTGCAACAAGAGATAAACCTCAAATTCACTATATTAGATGAAAAACAAGGCCCCAGATTATGTGTTGTATGCTGTGTTTTATATGACATTGTGAAAATAGAGAAACGAAAGTGACAGGGACTGGATCAGTCATTGCCAGGTGTTGGACACACCGTAAGGATATAACATGATGGTTCAGCTAACTGGCTCGAATCTGGAGCTGGAATTGCTTCCCATGAGAAAAGCATGGCTGTGGTCCACATGATCCGTCCATGGAAAGGGAGAAAAGGCATGTAAGGCCAGAAGAGCAATGTGAGGAATAGAACTAAATCGTGCTTTCCCACATTTTCTAACCTGTCTGCAGTTATGCAGATCATGTAACTACATCTCGTCAGTGGTCTGTGGGCAGTGATGAGAATATAAATGCTCCCTGGAAGCAGGTAAGAATCGACTGCATGATCGGAGAGCTGGTTCTTCCTCTGTCATGGAGACACAGATGTTCCTGCATTCCAGTTGACACAGATACAAGATGGTAGTGCGTTTATCAACCTGCTTCCTCCATGAATGTTACAGAATTCTCCCTTCTTTCCATCAATATCAGAATGTAATGGACCTGTAATATAACAAAAGTAAATTTTAGTTTTTATAAGCCACCAGAGTAATATGTAGCTATTCAAACTTAAGCTTCTTGTATTCCCAAAGACCATTATGTTTTAATAATGCATAATATTAGCTGGGCGTGGTGGCACAAGCTTGTAATCCCAGGACTTGGGAGGCTGAGACTGGAAGATCTGGGTTCGCGGCCAGCCTCAGCTACTGAGTGAGGCCCTCCACAACTTAGTGAGACCCTGTTTCAAAATAAAGACTAAAAGCCGGGCGTGGTGGTGCACGCTTGTAATCCCAGTACTTTGGGAGGCAGAGACCGGAGGATCCAGGTTCGCAGCCAGCCTCAGCTTGCGCGCATGCGTGCGCACGCTCTCTCTCTCTCTCTCTCTCTCTCTCTCTCTCTCTCCCTCTCTCTCCCTGTCTCTCTCTCTCTCTCTACTTAGTGAGGCCCTCCACGACTTCGTGAGACCTGGTCTCAAAATAAGGTATGGAAAATAGGGCTGGGGGCGTAGCGCGGAGGTAGAACACCCCTGCGTTCAATCCCTGGTACCGCAAAATAAATAAATAAATAAGTAATAAATAAATAAATAAATAAATAAATAAATAAAGACTAAAAAACTAGGGCTGGGGGTATAGCTCGGAGGTAGACTTCCCCTGGGTTCAATCCCCAGTACTGCAAAAAAATGCATAATATTAGAGAATTAATTAGAGGTTTCTTGAAAGTAGAGTTAGAAGAATTCTAACAGGACAGAAATATTATATTTAAAAGATTTTGTATGAAGTATATATCTTTCCTTTAAGATGCTTGAGTTTATTATTTCTTCATTTTATGTCCCCTTCAATATAAAAGATATTGGCTTACTACATATCAGTGTGATATTCTGTTTTCTGAACATCTCTATGTTTTCCTCTCTAGCGTTGATTTTGTTTCTTAATCACATAAACTCCTTTAAGGTTTATCTATACTCTGAAAATAAGCATGGTTAGTGTTTGTCTTACTAAAATTATAAACTCTAAGAGGCAAGAATCTTTTCTGACATAGTAATTTGATCCATCTGAATCAGACAGAATTATAGTGCTCACGATTATATGGAAGATGGTGATGTGTTGTTCCAACAAAGTGAAATGAAGAGTGGCTGCTCAAATACTTATTCCATGAATATTTATTAAGCACTTATAATTTTCACTGCACTTTGGTCAGGGGGGATTATTCAGCCTTTCCATAGATGGTAGCTTAGTTTGTGTGTGTGTGTGTGTGTGTGTGTGTGTGTGTGTGTGTGTGTGTGTGTGTGTGTGTGTGTGTGTGTGTGTGTGTGTGTGTGTGTGTGTGTGTGTTCCTATACTCCAAAAGTTGGATACTTTGTAGAGAAAAGGGGGTAATAAGAGCATTGTGTCAGCACTCTGATGAGTTTCCCGTAGCTTTATCATAACATGATGACTAAAAAAAGAAGAGAGAAAGAAATCTAGCACTTTGCAGAAAGGGTCAGTCCACATGGTCGCCTTGCTTTATCACAATCCATTCTCATAAGAATTCAGACTAGTATTAGTCCCTTCTGAGGATGGTGCCCCTATGGCCCAATTAGTTTCTTTTAAGCTCCACATTGTGAATATTATATCATCTCATCACCAACATGCTGGGAACAAATCTTGTAGCACAAAATCTTGTAGCATATTAAGCCTTGGGGAATATATTCAAACTATATCCAAACTCTAGCAGGTGTCCTAACAACACCTGGCTTTAGCTGCTAAATCAGTGATCAATTTTCTGAAAAAAGAAAAAAATAGTCTACCCCCTTAAGAAGAAGTCCAAATGTTTATCATGTTACACCTTTGGCTTGCCTGAATGTATTCAAGGATGCAAAATTTTCATCTGCTGTGTAAATATGCTGAAAATCCATGATATCTTGCTATCCATAATTTGAGTTGATTCGCCTCATGATCTTTGAGGAAACAGACTGAGTTTCTTCTGAGAATAACAAGCCACAAAGTAAGAAGAGAAATTAAAAAGACAGTCAGTCAAAGCAGCCATATCTTCTTGCAGAACTCAGAAGAAAAGAAATATAAACTATCAATAATTGTGCATTTACTATGTGTCAGAAGTTGTGCTGACATGACAAATTTTTTTTAATTTGTTTTTGGTATTGGGAATTGAATCCAGAGGGATTCTACCTCCAACCTACACCCAAGTTCCTCTTATTTTTTATTTTGAAACAGGGTCTTACTACATGTTCTTGCTAAGTTGCTGAGGCTGACCTCAAATTTATGATCCTCCTGTCTTAGTCTCCCAAGTACTGGGATTACAGGCATGTGCTACTGAGCCCAGCCCATCTGTTTTTCAAATCATTGTCAAGGTAAGTGCTAGTATTGTTGCTTTTAAATCAACTAAGGTGAATTTTCCTTCAATACAATGTGTTCCATCAGATTTTGTACTTGTCAAGTCTTCATAGTCATTTGTGCTAATTCCTTCAAATTAATGTATATGTGTATGTATGTATGTATGTAGGTATTCATCCATCCATCCATCCATCCATCCATCCATCTATCCATCTGTCTATTCATTTCCTTGTTTCTGTTTCTCCTGAGAACCTGACTGACACATGTTTGGGTACTAATAAATCGGGTACTCATATAAAAAAATACCTAAAAGTGTAGAAATGGCTTTGAACAAGTTAATAGAGCCTGGAAAAGTTTTGAAATGCTTATCAGAAGAAAATATGGCATTGTGTTGAAGAGATTGTTGATAGGTGTATGAATATTAAAGGTAATTCTGGTGAAGCTGCAGGTGGAAAGAAAGAAAAGAGATTTGAAACTGGAAAAACAATGAACCTTGTTAGAAAATGTCAAAAAACCTGGCCAAACTATTATTCTGGTGTCTTGTGGAAAGCAGAAATTGTGTCAAACTTGGATATTTGAGGACATTTCTAAGTAAAGTATGAAAGGCATGGCATAATTTCAAATTGCTACTTATAATAAAATGAAGAAGAGTGAGATAAATTAAAAAATAAATCATTAAGCAGAATGGAACCAGAACTCAAAGATTTGGGAAATTCTCTGCCTATTTGTACTGAAGTTAAGGAGTAAGTGTGTTTTAATGTGAACGCCAAGGGTGTGGCTGGGCAGTCAATGTGTGAAGTGATTCTAGGTACTGCTCAGAGATCTAATCAGCCATCGCCAGAGACAGAGTTATACCATCCCCAAACTGCCAGCTTGGATTAATGGAGACATAAGTAGATAAAAAGTTTGGTAAGGTAGTAGGACTTCTGGGATTCTACAGGACAGGACCTCCAGCAAGAGCTATGTACATGCAAACATATATTGTCCTTCAATACATTGGAAAAGCGTGTGTTAATTTTAAGTGTTTTGAGGAGGCACCCTACTATTTTCCAAAATGGCTGTACTAACTTATATTCCCACTAATTGTGCCCAAGTGGTCCCTTTTTCTCCATATCCTAGCCAAATGTATTATTTATCTTTTTCATAAAAGCCATTCTATCAGCTGGGAAGCTGTAGCTCATCTTGGTTTTAATTTGTATTCCCTTCAATATTTTTTAAATGACAGTCATTCATATCTCTTCTTCTGAGTAATGTCTGATCAGATTCTTTGCTGATTTTTACATTGGATTATTTGTTTTATTGTCATTGAGTTGATTTTCTTATACATTTTGACTATTAAAATCTTATCAGATGTATTATGTGCAAATATTTTCTTCAAATCCTGGGTTGTCTTTTCACTCTCTTAATTGCTTCCTTTTTTGTTCAAAAGCTTTTTAGCTGGATGCAAAAACACTTGTCTATTTTTGGTTTTATAGTTCTGTACAAGAAATGGCACAGAAAAACAAATACTATATGATCTCACTTATGGTATAGAAGAATGTTGACTGTATAGAAGTAGAAAAGACAGCAGGTTACTAGAGCTGAGGTGGGGGAAGAGGAGTAATCGGGAAAGAGGAGGTGTTGATTAAAGGGCACAGAGTTTCAGTTAAACCAGGGGAAGAAGTCTTAGCAATGTATTTTCATTGCTCGGTGACCTCAGATAATAACAATGCATTGCATCTTAAAATTGTTGAACAAATAGAGTTGTAACACTTTAACCACATTAAAAAAAACAAATGATAAGTAGGGGAGGTGATGGATATATTATTTTGATTGACTCTTTCTACAATGTATACATAGATCAAATTATCATTTTATACCCTGCAAAATATGCATAATTACTATGTGTCAGTTAAAAAGTAGAGGGAAGGGAAAAATGATCTTAAAGGTGGGGCTGTCTCCTGAGTCAGAGGGTGAGACCACTTTAGTGGATGCAGGCTAGGCCACTGATATCAAGGACCTTGGGACAGAGCTTTTCCTCCGGGCCATGGGAAAAGAGTTGCCACACAGGGCAAAGGGGGCAAAATTGCCTCCTTTTTGAACCTGAAAGGTGAGTCTGCAATCTCAGTAGAACCAGAGAACAGAGCATTAAGCAAATGCCCATTCTGTATGTATGTCCATATTCTCAAACCTTAAAATCTAATGGATTTGCCTGCTGAGTTCCAGGCTTTGTTTGGGAATCATGGTCCTTTTTAGTCTGACTTTCCCATCTGAAATGGGGATGTCTGTCCTCTGGCAATCTCATCATTCTATTTTGAAAGCAGATAATTATTCTGATTTCACAGGTTCACACCTGGAGCGTAACACCTGAAGTCACCCACACTTGGTCTGTTACTGAGATGAAGTTTGAATGTACATTTGCTGCTTTGGGTTAAGACTTTGGGGCTCTTTGGATGAGAGGGAGTGCATTTTGCTTGGGAGGACAAGGGTTTGGGGAGTCCAGAGGGAGGAATGTTATCGTCTGAATTGTGTTTCTCCACATGCATGTGTTGGAATCCCAACTCTCATGATCTCAGAATATAACCGTATTTGGAGATAAGGACCTTCGGAAGATGAAGTTAAATTAAGATCATGAAGGTGAGACCCAATCCAATATGTCTAGTGTCCTTGTAAAAGAGGTCTAGACATCAGGGATGCATGCACATACAAGATAGGCCATGGGAGAACACAGCAATAGGCCTTCTGAGCCCAGGTGATTGGCCTCAGAAGAAACCAAAGCTGCTGACGTTGATTTTGGACGCCTAGCCCCCAGAACCATGAGAAATGAATTTGTTTAAGCCCCATTCTGTGATATTTTGCTGTGGCAGCCCAGGCAAACTAAGATGGTGCTATTATTGTTATTTTAAAACTAAGGGGAATTTGCATACAATACAATGCACCCATTAAAAAATAAGGTTACTGCCATAGGTCTATGAGTGTCACCAAATACATCTACCCTTCAAACTTTCAATACAATAAAAAAGAGAGGAGGGAAAAAAGCAGACTTGAGAAAGGAAGCAGACCAAATAATGTTAAGTTCATACAGGAAGGTATCACTACCAATCTCACTAGCATGTACAAGGAGAGAAGAAAGGGAGAGCAGGGTGGAACGCAGAGGGACACAAACCAAGAGATGGCTGTGCTCATAGGAATGAATCACTTTGATTGACTATGTATAAATACAATGCACCAACAAAATTCCAAAAAAAAGTATAACCTGAAAAGTCTCCCTTTTGCCTATGTACAATTAATTCTCTTCACAAAGCAGGTCCCAGGCAACAATTGATCTACTTTTGGTCACTAGAGATGACTTTCATCTGTTCCAAAATTTATTATAAATGAAATAATATGATAACGTTCTTTTCTGTCTGGCTGCTTTTCTGCATGCAGAGATTTCCCTGTTTCTTATTATAGTAACTGTTCTCTTTTACTTCTGTGTATCTGTCACAGCTAACTAGGCTTCCATAGTATTTGGAACTATGGGACTATATGGAACATAGTCAACAATACCTCTATTTTTGTATTTCTTATTTGTGGCCTATATGAATAAAGAGATATTTACATGTTTTTGTACAGTCATATGTATTCATTTTCTTGAGTAATACACAGAAGTTGAATTGTTGGGGCTTACGGTACATGTATGTTTACATTTATAAGATAAATCTACATTGTTGTCCAAAGTGTTTATACCATTTTACATTCTCATCATCAATACGTGAGTGTTAAAATTGTTCCACATCCTGACCAACACATAGTACTCTAAATCTTTTAAGTTTTATTTCTTGTGGTATCTCATTGTGGTTTAACTTTTCATTTTCCTAATGATGAATGATGTATCTTTTTGTACACTTGTCCTCACACATTATTTTGTGAAGTGATTACCTGTTATAATTAGATATAGAATGTCCCCTAAAGAGCTCATTTATTAATGTTCAGGGTAGTTATAATTGAGGCATGAGGGTTGTAATCCCAAAAATGGATAAATCCATTGTAATGGATTTACCTGGGTGGTAGCAGGTAGGCTGGTTGGATGTGGCTGGAGGTGGCCTTGGGAATTATATGTATGGTTCCTCCTCCCCCTGATCTGCCTCTTGCTTCTGACCTCCATGATGTGAGAAACACAGCCCATGTGCTCTCCCTCCACCTCCCACTGCCGTGCCCTGAGATCTGTGATCACCAGCCTCACATGGACTGAACTCAAATCTGTAAGAAAATAAATCTTCTTTCCACTAAGTTATGTGATCAATCTTTATATTATAGCTGCAAGAATGCTGATGTACTACTCAATTCATTTGGGAATGGCAATCATTATTTGACAATTTCAAAAGTTAGCTTGCTTTATTTTTCTTATAGAAGTCTATGTGTTCTTGGCATATTCAGAATGTAAGACCCTTATTAGATAAATACCACCAAAATATTCTTCAATTTTATTGACTTTATTTTTATTCATTGTGACGTATCAAAGCAATAGTTTTCAAGTTTGCTGAGGATTAATTTACCAATTTTTTGTCATTTTATTTTTATGATTTAGATGTGTTTATTAAATATAATTGAAAAACATAAAGGGCATATATCTAATGTACACAATTTGGTAAATTTTGATATATGTTGTACACTTGTGAAAACACTACCACATATAAATAATGAACACACAGCCATCACAGGCAAAGCTTTTCTTGTGCCCATTGTAATATCTTGATGTTTCTCCTGCCTGATGCCGCTCACCTTCCTCAGGCAAGGAGTAACCTGCTTCTGTCATTATAGATATTTTGAGATCCATCCATACTCTTTTGCATAGCAATAGTCTATTGATTATATTTTATAGAAATGCCGCATTTTGTTTTATTTTGTATATTCATTCACAGGTTGACAGGCAAGGCACTGCTTCCAGTTTGGGGCTTATTTGGACTATTGGAGTATTGCAAGTAAAGTCACTACAAATATCCATGTGCAAGTCTTTCTTTGCATAAACATTTACATTTCTGAAATACTTAGGATTTAGTTCATATGGTAGGTGTGTGTTTAAAGTTTAATGAAATGACCACTATTTATGAAAGGAGTTGTGCCATTTGAAATTCCTATAAGCACTTCATAAGCATTGTACTTCCATTACCACTTCTCCATCATTGTGTATCATCAGTCCTCGGGCATGCTAACATGTACATAATATTATCTCATCGTAGTTCAGTTTGTGTTTCCTCAGTGAATAATGATGTTGAGCTTTCATCTGTGCACCCATTTTCCATATGTATCTATTCCTTGGTAAGAGCTATATTCCCAAAGTTTCCCATTTATTATATTGTTTGCTTTCATATTATTCACCTTTGAAATTTATTTATTGAATCTGAATTTAAATTCTCAGATTTGTGATTTTCTCATCATTTTTATTAATCTGTGGGTTGTCCATTCATTCTCTTAAAGTTGTCTTTCAAAAAGTAGAATTCTTACTTGGGGAAATCTAATTTATCAGATTTTTAGTGTGGTTCATGTCATGAGATTTTTTTCTAAAAAACTTTGCCTAATCTAAAGACACATATATTGCTGCTGAGTTTGTTCTATAAGTTGTGTGTGTGTGTGTGTGTGTGTGTGTGTGTGTGTATGTTGTGTATGTGTGTGTGGTTTTGGGGATTGAACCCAGATGTATTTTACCTCTGAGCTACACTCCCAGCCCTATATATATATATATATATATATATATATATATGCTAATATAATATATATATTCTATATATATACATATATATGCTAATATATATATATATATATATGGCTGGGAGTGTAGTCAAATATATATATATTTGAAACTGGATAACTCTAGGTTGATGAGAGTGTCACTAAATTGCTGAGGTGGATCTTGAACCTATGATCTTCCTGTCTCAGTCTCCCAAGTACTGGGAGTACAGGAGTGTACCACCACACCTGGAATTTTCTATAAGTTTTATAGCTTCATACTTTCTCTTTATGTCTATAATCCAATTACCTTTAATTTTAGTACATGATGAAAAATAAAGATCTGAGAGTTTTTTTAGTTATTGTTATTGCTTTTACATAGGGACATTCAAATTTTCTCACAGTCTTTATTAAAAAGACTACATTTATCATCCACTGAATTATTTGTCAGTCAAAAGTCAAGTGACTCTATACCTGTGGGTCTATTACTAGGTTCTGTATTCTGTTCCATTGATAACCTGTTCTTATAGCAATAACACATTAACTTTATTAATGTAGTTTTACAATAATTCTTGAAACCATGTAGTATAAGTTCTCAAACTTTGTCTTTTTTATTTCAAAATTGTACTAGCTATTCTAAGTTCTTGTATCTTCATATAAATTTTGAATAAGCTTTTTAATCCTTACAAAATTCATTGCTAAAATTTTCATAAAGGTTGCATTGAAACTATAGATCAATTTATGGAGAATTAACATTTTAAAATGTTGACTCTTCTGAACTATGAATATTTAGCTCACCAAATATCTCCATTTACTTGAAATTCTCTCACCAATCTTTCAGAAATAGATTGGAAGATTTACTCATAAATATTTAATTTTTGAGGCTTTAGTAAATTACATTATTATAATTTTAATTTCTAGTGTACAAGATAGAAATAGAATTTATTTTGTATGTTGATTTTGCATCCTACAACCTTGCTAATTCATATAAAACTTGAGTAGTGTGATAGTTAATCTAAATTGTCAACTTGACCTGATCATGACACACCCAAGATTATGTGATTTTGGGTGTGTAACAGCAGATTAAAGAGAAAGCCCTGCCCTGAATGTAGGCAGCAGGATTCTGATAGGTGCGGACTTAGATAAAGAGGGAGAAGCCACGTAGAGTGTGTGCGACTCATTCCGAGGAAAGTGCCTGAGATCGTCGGCCGCCGGCTCCGCCTTTCTCCTAAGAGCTCGATCTTCTCGGCCTCCTGCTCTTGGAACTGAAACTCCACCATCGTTTCTCCGAAGAAGCTTTCTGATCTTCACGTCTTGGACTGGGACTGAATTAGTGGTTGCTCCGATCCTAAGACTCCAGCTCTTAGACCGTTCGACCAGCTACTGGTTCCTCTGACTCTCCACGTGCAGTCAGAACCTGGGACTACATTGCTGCAA
>PVJS01037175.1:0-20066 GCA_004027185.1 Glis glis
ACTGTAAGCCATCTGATAAATCCTTTTTTTAAAATATACTCATTCTGTGTATTCTGTTAATCTAGAGAACCCTGTCCAATACAGTTGGTTTTAAATTATTTCATATATAGAATCATATGTAACTAAAATGCTCAGTTTAAAAGAGATAAACACATAAAATAAAAGAAATTAAACCCCAAACCTATAAGTGTAAATTTAAATTCGAATTATGGAAATATCAATAGAAACATACAAAGGACTTCTCTTTCAAAATACTTCTACAGAACAGACCTAGAAACAGTGACTAGTGAGGCAGGAATGAGCATCCCCGGTATCTGGATGTGGACACAAAAGGAGCCCAGGTGCCTTACAGACATGGTTGCTTCCTGGTTAGGGCAGAAAATGTAAGGGAAGAGCCTGGAATTGTTTGTCCTACCAGAAATTAAAGGTGTTTCAATGACTACCGGGATCATATCAAAATGACTCAAGAGCAAAATCGAAGAAATTCCTAATTGACAAAGATTTAATTAATTGAACATCATAAAGAGCAAAAGAACAATAATTGCAATGGATTTAAAATTTTCGATTATGATTTAAAAAAATCAATCGGGCCACAATGACATTTCACAAGAACCCAATGATCATTTCTAGAGAATTTTAGAGAACTAATATATTATTCTCCAAACTTGTCATTAAAGGGTGAGAATATGGCTTTTTTTTTGCCTTTCCTATACAAAATATGCCTCAACATCAACACTCAATAGATGAATTCAAGAAAAAAACCATCCTAAAATTCATATGAAACCACAAAAGATCTAAACAGCTAAAGCAATATGGAGAAAGAAGAAGAAAGCTAGAGGTGTCACACTTTCTGATTTTCAAAATATAATATAAAGGTATAGCAATCAAAAGAGTATGGTATGAGCATAAAATACATCTAGACAGACAAATGAAGCAGACTAGAAAGCTCAAAAATAAACTCACACTTGTACCCTCAAGAGGGGGATCAAAAATACACAATAAGGAAAGTCAGTCTCTTCAGCAATTGGTGTTCAGAAAACTGGATATCCACGTGCAAAGAATGAGACTGGATCTTTATCTTAGTTACCATGCACAAAAATCAACTCAAAATGGATTAAAGATTTAAATGTAAGACTTGGAACCATAAAACTCCTAAAAGAAAACATAGGGGAAGTTTCATTGGGCTTGGCAACGATCTCTTGGATATGACACCAAAAACACAAGCAACCAAAGCAAAATCAAATGAGTGGAACTGCATCAAACTAAAACCTGCACAGCAGAGGAAACAATCCACAGAGTGAAAAGGCAACATACCGAATGTGAGAAAATATTTGTAAATTATATATCTAACAAGGGAGGAATATCCAAAATATGAGGAACTCCTATAATTCAATAGCAAACAACAACAGCAAATAAATAATCCAGTTAAAATTGTGCAAAGGAGCCAGGCATGGTGGTGCACGCTTGTAATCCCAGTACTTGGGAGGCTGAGACAGGAGGATCGCAGGTTCGAGGACAGTCTCAGTAAATTAAGACTCATCAACCTAGTGAGACACTGTTTCCAAATAAAAATAAAATAGGGCTGAAGGTGTAGCTCAGAGGTAGAATGCCTCTGGGTTCAATCACCAGTGCCACACACACACACACACACACACACACACACACAAATGTGCAAAGGACTTCAATAGACATTTTCCAAAGAAGATATCAACTTGGCCAACAGGGATATGAACAAATGTGCAGCATCACTAATCCTCAGAAGAATGAAAATCAAAATCAGAAGGTATTCTCACACCTACTAGAATGGCTATGTATTTTTAAAAAGATAACAAATGTTGGCAACAATGTGAAGAAATTGGAATCTTTGTATACTGTTGGTGAGAATGTAAAATGGTTCAGCCACTATGGAAAACAGTGTGGTGAGTCCTGAAGAAAGTTAAAATAGAATTACCATATGATCCAGCAACCCCACTCTGGGGACTAGATCCAAAGGAATTAAAATCAGGATCTTAAAGAGGTAGGCACCCCCATGTCCACTGCAGCATTATGTACAATAACCAAGATATGTAAACAACCTAACTGTTCATTGGCAGATGAGTTGATAAAGACAACATGCTATTTACATACAGGGGGATATTCTTTAGCCTTATGGAAAAAAGGAAAACCTGCTTTACACAGCAACATGAATGAACCTGGAAGACAATATTCTAACTCCAGAAATAAGCCAGTCACAGAAGAACAAAAATACTGCATAATTTCACTTATATGAGGTATCTAAAATAGTTGAACTCACAGAAACAGAGAGTAAAATGGTGGTTGCCAAGGGCTGGGGAAGGGGGGAAGTAGCCTGGCTTTTCAAAGGCATAAAGGTTCAGTTATGCAAGATGAATACATTCTAGAGATCTGTTGAACAGCACGGTGCCTAAATTAACAATATTGTATTATGCACTTAAAATTTTAAGGTAAATAACTTTGTAAAGCAGATCTCATGTCAAGCATACTTACCATTAAATACTTTTAATAAAAATAAATAATTCCAGCTAATAAATGGAAAAGGAATAAATAAATTAGAATATTACTATATTGTAATCCCTATTGAGCAAATAGATCTATGTAATAATCATCAATGACTATTAAACCATTACATGAAAAGTTGATGGGGAACTTCATAATAAATGAATCCGGTCAACCACACTGAAACCTATGGATCAATCTTAACATCTTCATTAAAGGACATCAGACATTATGGGCTTCCTGAATATGATGCACTGGGAAGGACTCATCTTGAATGAAGTATTCTTCCCAACACATTAAATCTGAATCTGATCAATCCTCTAGAGACTCCCAGATATGGCTTATAGGAAGTAAAGGGTTACAGGAAAACTGTAAAACATATCATGAGAGGCATTCAACAAAATCCACATTCTGGGAAATTCTATGGGGTAAATGACTCAGTTTCTTTAACAAATAAAGTGCAAGACAAAAAAATAAATGGTAAAAAGTACATATTACAAAGAAATTGTGAATTTATACTAATCAAATGATCTTGACTTAAACTGACTATATCTACATACATATACAGATATGAGTATGAGTTTGTGCATGCATATTGAATTTGATGTTGACTAGTATTTGATTTTGTCATCAAAATGTTGCTAACTTTTTAAAATGGGATGATAGCATCATAGCAATATATTTTTAAGGGTCCATATCTGTTAGAGTTATATACAGATGCCTTATATGAAGTCTGAGATTTCCTTCGAAGCGCTCCATGAAGGTGGGGTGACAAGTGAAAATATAAATGACATGTATCTCTGCGCCACTAACCACTGACAGAGAGCCTGGGTGATGAGTGCAGGGAAGTCCAGTAAATGATGCTCTCTACTTTTGTGTATGTTTAAAAACTCATATAAGAGAATTCTAAACAATGAAAATATTAAAGCATAAAATTAGATTAAAAGTCCTGTTGAGACCTGGAGAACATTATTTTAAGTGACATTAGCCAGTTACAGAAAGCGAAGGGACATATGTCTTTTCTCATATGTGGAAGCTACAGAGTAATCAGGATACCTGAGGGACTTCAGTTAATGGAGGAGAAACTCCAGTGGAGAGAGGGAGGTGGTCCAGGGAAGGATTGGGGAGGGGGGTTTGCAGAAGAGAGGAAGAATTAATGAAGGAGTCACTTCCATTGACATTATGTACATATGTGAGAATACCAGCGCCAATCTCAATACCATGTATGGGAAAGGGGGGTACTGGGGAGGGAGTGGGAAAGGGGAAAGCCCACCGAGTGCTATGTGCATGTGTGTCACGGTCAGGTCACTATGAACTACATGATGATGTGAAACTATAATGCACCAATAAATGTATAAAAAATTCCTGTTGAGGTTTTGATCATGTTGTGTTGAATGTATACATAGATTAATTTCAGCTGTTAAGTCTTCCAATGTAAAAACTTGCCTCTCTCTCCATTCTGTCCCTGAGTAACATTTTTGTTATTATTGCCACTTTTGTTTCCATTTTCTTGGCATGGGCCATAGACATTTCTTATGCTTAGTCAGAAGTAATTTATAATTTGTAATTTTGTTCAACTTTATGAATATATATATATATATATATATATTTCTGTTTTACTAATGGCCAGTCTGAAACAAATAGGAAGCAATTGCTTTCACATATTTACTTTGTATTGTCCTAGTTACTATCTTTTCTAGTTCTAATAGCTTTTGAGTCTCTTAGATATGTCAGGTAGACAATCCACAACCTACAAATAAAGAATTGTTTTTCTCCTCTCTTTAAAAATGTGTGTTATGCTGAAAGGATTGACCCCTTTGGTTGTTTACTGGGATCCTTATTTTGAGAACTTTTCCATCTGAAAGCAAACAAAGACGTATATTATGTTCCTGCCAAACTTGGAGCTCTCAATATTCTGTACTGGAAACTCCTGGATTCATATATCTGATGAGTTTTTACAGTGATTAAAGTTCTTAACTCACCCTGCCATCAATTAGAGTTCAGAGAATACCATCATATACCCTCAGCAAATATCAAAATATTAGTGCTACTACCACCAGAAGATCAGATAAGAGAGGCTTCCTTAGTTTTTATTTCATGCTGATGAAACAAGTTAATTAAATTAAAAGGAACCCAGACTGTCCCTTGTCATAAAGTGGAAATAGGGAAGGCTATCAGGGAAACTGACCCCCAAAAACCTGAAGTGAATCTCAAAACATCAGCATGAGTTTTTTACCATAAGGGATTCATTTTGTAGAGAAGTCACATTATTATCCAGAAGACATTATCTTGGCTTGTCTACACGCACAGTACATCTGGGAATTGTCTACTTGAAAACCTTGGCTAGAGGCTCTAGTTGATGGCCTCAAATTGATTCTGATATTGAAAAGTCTAAAGGAAGTGAGTGTACACCACATGCCAGGCTGTTTGGCATAACTACCTGAGACTCCTAATTTTCCCATGGGCAAAGACCAAAAAAGGTGGATTGGGGTTCCACAGTGATTTTGCATTGTAAGATGCAAACTTTTTCCTTCAGTGTCCTGCATCTCACCATGATGTCAAATGCTCTTGGTTGTACCTCAAGCCTCTGCAGTGACAGTGTGGCTCTCCATGCCAGCTCCTTGCAGTAGACAACTGCCAGACACAATTATTTCTGACAACAGGTCCACATTTGTCTCAGTCAAGTTGTAGCACTTGTGGACAAGGATCTTATCCAAGCTGTCACCATTGTACTTCATCTGTTTTAACAAATGTTCAGGATGAAAAGGATGATGCAGACTACCAAAGACACCTTGGAGTTTTGAAGATACGCACCAATAACTCCTGCTTGATTTTCCATTGTCCAGTATGTTATAGGTGTTCACCAAAAAGTGCTGGTCATGCTGAATACAAGTTAGGTTAAGTTTCATAACTTGTTGCAACCATCTCTCCTGAGAATTTATAAAATTAATAAGAGTATGCTAGCTGCTGCCATGGCTAAATGTATTCATCATTCAATTTTTTAATCAGACATTTTTAACACAGTAGTTTTTCTTTGCTGGGACTTAGCTCCTACCCTGCAAGGTGAGTTTGGATAGTACCCCTTCTGTGAAGTCAGGAGGCACTCTGTCCTGTTTGTTTCATGATAGTACTCACCATTCACACTGTAACAAGCCTTTTGTTTGTGTGCCACACAAGACTGTAAGCACTATGAGTAGAAATGTATCTTTTCTCTTAGAATGGGAACTGGCACAAAGTCGACATACCAGGACTGGATTATGAACAGTCCTTTAGGTGAAGACCCTTCAAGATGGGTTCTGAAGCCCAACTTTTTGACACTGTACTGTTGTCAAGATTTTATTTATTTTATTTAAGGGTACAGATGTTTTAGTAAGGTTCTCAAAGAAAGCCACTTGAGTTAATACCATGAGTAAAGGACAAAAGGAGTAAGTGGTCTCAAGTAAATAGTTCATCCCCAAACTGCCCAAGCACATATTGACAAACACCCCAAATAAGGAGTCTTCTTTTTTTCATGAATACAAGGTCCCTTCCTTAATACACAAATGAAAGTGCTGTCAGAGTAGAATTTCTCAGGTCCTAAGGGAATGAAAGATCAACACAAACCATCTTTAACACCTCTTAGTCAAACAGAGAGCACAAATGGCAAAAAGTAAACCAGAATTCTGGCTTAAGTGACCCAAAGTTTGACAGTTCACTTAGTACATACTTTCCCCTTACAAGTTCCCTTTACACTTGATTGTATCTTGAGTGCCATAGATTTGTGAATCATCTTCAAGTATTTCTTCCAGGGAGTCTGATTATGACATAGCCATTAGAAGAAGCTCCCCTAAATCATCCTGATGTCTCCCTTTAAACAAAACACATATTGAGAATGCATTATCTGTTAAGAGTAGAAATTTAGAGATGAATGAAATTATATAATCCCTGAATTTAAAGAATATTCTACTGAGAAAAATACATATAAATAATTGCAATACATCACATTTACATAGCATTTGTATATGGTATGTAAAGAATAGATGCTTGTGAGGAAATAAATTATCAAAATTCCTATGGAGAACATAATGATTGAGAAACATACAAGATTTCACCAGACAGAGACTTGGGGAAAGCTGAACTAGTAACAGAACATAACAGTGTAAATAAGGATTTAAGGACTGATAGAACATGATTTCTTAGGAAATGATACCTACTTTTGTGTGACTGTATTGTAAGTTGCAGAGCATATTGGATGGTAAGTGAAAGTAATGACAGATAGGGAGAGTTAGACCAAGTAGTGAAGGGTCTGTCCATCAGGTTGCATCCACTGTCTTTCCAATGGCCCCACCTAAAGCATCTGCCAAGTCTTCTACAACATGACACTGCCAACTTCACCACTACAGTGAACCCTCTACCATGTCTGAGTCAACTCAGGATAATCACCTTTCTCCAGGAACAGCCAACTCATAAGCCAGATAGGAGGTGGTATGGTGGGAAAAAAAATCAAACTTTTCTTCTCTAGCATTTTAAACTGAAAAGTATCAAAAGAATGAGCTGATTTGCAGTAACACTAAAAGAGAGTCATGAGGAAGTATGTAGGCATTGAAGATACCATGTTGAGCTAAGTCCATACAAAGCAAACACCATGCATAAGGTAGAGCTTTGAGGCAGAACAGGTAAGCACAAGCCAGGTGACACAGATGGAGATCAGCAGAAGAGCAAGGCCCTGGAATGAAGCTACAGCGTGCCTCCGCTCCAGTACAGCTCCTTCTCTTCTTGAGGTCTGTTTGGCTTTATCTAAGAACACAATGAACTAAATTAGAAGAGCCATGTGTATCATGAAAATGAATCTGCTAGTAAAGCATAGGCCAAAGTAAGCTGTTCATGGGACTTAAGCATCACAATAATGTGAACAAATTTGTGACAGTGTTTTGAGGAGAGGATAAGACATCCTAGAGTGGACTGTTGAGCCATTCCACTGAAGACTTGCCAAATCTCAAAAGAGAAGGAAGCAATTGTTATTTTCTCTTTTACCTTGTCCCTTCAAGTAGAATAACTTGCTATTTTAAAGATGATGTTAGCCATGTGGGAGAGAGATGATGAGTACTAGAACATCAGTAATTTATTTCTTTTTCAGAGACAATAATTTACATGTTTCAGGGACTTAGGGAAGATAAACCTGAATAGTTAGACACCGATAAAGACTATTCTCTAAGCTAAATTTACAATGGCAGGTGGAACTTAAAAGAATTGTTTTTTCCACTGTAAGGAATAAGATGCATTAAATTCAAGTTAATGAAAAAGTTGTAGAGTTGCCAAACTACTAATGGGGATTACCTTTAGATGTTGAGAGCATGATATCTATGTTTTATAGTAAATATATATTACTATTATAATGGAAGGGGGAAAGACTTAAAGAATAGTTTGATTGAAGACCCATTTATTTCCTTTTTAGCCAACAAATTTTAAGACCTATTTGTCTGGTTAAATCTTTATGAGGCAGGGAAATGTTATCTATAATTTCCACTGCTGCTTCTCACACAGTACAAAGATTTTGATTTGGTTTTAAAGAAGACAGTGTTTATAAGAAACAGGCTACTATGAAAGGATCCAGGTTCCATCCATAGTAAAGCCCACCAAGTGTTGTGTGTATGTATGTCACTATTCCTAAGATCTACATTATGATGTGAGGCTATAATATACCAATAAAAATATAAAACCAAACTTCCTTTTTCTTTCTCATATTTGAATTGAGCCAGTTACTTCTTCTCTCTGGGATTCTGATCATTAAAATGTGGTTTGGACAAAATAATCTCAAAATCCTCAACCACTCCGTGACTTCCTTAAGCCTTTCCATCACTATTACTTGGTATTACTACAGTATTTTTTAAGTTTAACTTGCAAAGCTTGTAAGCCACTTGAAATTATGTAAAAACCTCTTGAGTCTTTTAGAAGTATCCACACAAAACACACAAAGCTTTAGAATCAGAATTGATGGCCTGAACACATGATGACATGTTTAATTGTGAGGGTTTCTCTAGGTAGGAGTCTATAGCATCTCAGAAGAAAAACAAGATTGAAAATTATATACACCAAATCAAAAATATTCTCATTACATACTATAAAGAGGAAACTATATAGAATCAATGTAAGCTGCTGCCTTTAAGAGAAAGTCTGGTCTCCAATATAGCCAATGAATAGGAGAAACAATTTATTATACTAATTACCGATTTATGATACCTAAGATACCTATTACCTGTTTTTTAATACAGGCCCATACTGTGTTATCAGAAGGTCCAACTTGGGTCATAAATAAATGGTTGCCTATTTGAAGTACTAAGTTCACTTCTAAAGATCTGCTTCCCAGAGATGTACACACACACACACACACACACACACACACACACCTGACTGCCACATACCTATATAATGAGTTCAGGTTTTCCTAAATTTTTACTCTTAAGTCACATTATAAATTTCAAAGTAGCAAAATGATACATTTTTCAATTTTAAAATTCATTTTAAAGTATAAGTTATAACTAAAAATAAAATTTGAATACAAAAAGATGGGAAAATAAATTCAAATTTCAATTCAAGTTCTAGTTGTTTTTTTTAAGAGAACACATATAAAATTCTATTATCTGTATTTCATTATTAAAATGATAGACTCATTCTTTTGAGGAAAGATTGGGCTAAAATTAAGCATATGTATAGATATTGAAATGTTTAAATTTGCAATTATAATAAATACAAAATATGAAAAGATAGAGAAAATTTAGCTTACATGAACATAATGGCCTGAAAAGACATCCCATGTCCACCAAATATATTTCCTTAGAATCCATAGCTAAGATGTAACACACAAAATAGGTAGTTCAAAATATGTATTTCCTAGTACTTTTAGAAGCTGCTGGCTTGCAGAAATGAACAGGTTGGTCTAAGCTAAAAGGAGGATGTGGGAGAAACCCCACAAAGTAATGATCCAAGTTTACAAATAACTGAACCAATAGGGGAATATCTGAATCATTACTCACAGAAGAGTCAAGGAAATACTGGTGGACACCCTCACTGAACTATACAGCCAACAAAACGGTGAGGACAATATTTGTAAGTTTCTTCTAATGTAAAAGATTGTACAAAGAAATGTGGACATAGAGAGCTTATGATGATGCTAGTGAAAGATTGGAAGAGATGGGTAACAAAGTCTTCATGTAGCATGGCCACCTGCCAGACCCCCATCTTCATCCCAAGCAACCAAAAGACCACCCTTTCCTTCTGGCAGAGCAAAGGAGTTGATTTTCTGGCAAATACAAACCTGAGAAGTCAGGCCAGGATAAGCAGGCATAGCAGGGAGGTGTGGGATAAAATCAGGAGGATGAAATGAGGATGCCCTTAAGGAAGGGGGTCCTCAGTACCCTTCCCCTCTCTTACCCTCAGAATGCTGGCAGCGGAGACATCGCTCCCATGCAGGAAGTTAGCAATCTTTCTGGGTGGAAAAAAAAATCTACATGCATGCCTATGGAGATTCCTCCATGGAAAGGAAGCTCACTGTCTAATCTTGTTGATAAAAAATCCACAGCCAAAACCTTGAGGATAGAACCCAAGGGCATTCTGCCTCTGAGCTACACCCACTCCTTTTTATTTCTTGTTTTTAAACAGGGTCTTGCTAGGCTGTTGAGAGCCTCACTAAGTTGCTAAGGCTATCCTTGAACCTGCAATCCTCCTGTCTCAGCCCCCTCAAGTACTACTATTACAGGCTTGTGCCACCACGCCCAACTCATACATGGAACTTTCTATTAGCTTTTAGTGCCTCATGCATGAATCTGAATGAACACGAGAATCTTAATAGTTAAGAAAAAACTCCAACATAAAGTACACCAAAATGAACTGAAGAAATTACCTCCCAGGAAATAGTGACATTGCAACAAGCACTACACTACCAAAAAACTCAAAATGATGTCCTCCAAGTGAGAAAATATGTCACGTTTGTCATAGTAACCTAGAATGCTATGAGGAAGATGCAAAAAGAGAAGCAAAAACACAGAGCAAACAAATATGATCACCTAAATTGGGACAGGGTAGAGAGCGGGAGTCAGCAAACTTTTTCTGTAAAAAACCACATAATGAATAGTCAAGCTTAGAATCTCTCAACTAACTCTTAGAGTCTCTCAACTACCTTTGCCATTGAAGTGCCACTTGACACAGCAACCTCACTGCTAGGTTTAGTAGTTTCATGGTTTGTTGATACCTTATCTAAAATCTTAATGAATAAATAAAAGATTGTGGCACAAACCTGAGAAATCACCCTGAAAGTAAGATTAAAAGAGAAGGAGGTAAAAAAAACAGGAAAGAAAAACCCAAAGAAGCCTAAAATCTACCCAGTAGAATTGCAGAGAGAACAAAGAAAATGGGGAGAGGCAACTACAAAAAAAAAGATAGAATACATTTTTATAGAACTGAAGGACACAGGTCTCCAGATTTAAAAGATCCACTGAATACCCAACAATGAATGGAAAAAGACACAAGCCAAAGTACATTGTATTAAATTATTATATGATTTTCAAATACCTGGGAAAAGAAAGTATCGTAAAAGCTTCCAGAGAGAAAATAATGTTATACTTTACAAAGGACTGGAAATCAGAATAGTCTCTGCTTCTCAACAGTGAGGGTGGGCGTGAGAAGACAGCGGGACATTACCTCAAAGATTCTGAGGGAAAATGATCTGTAACCTAGAATTATACGTACAACAATCTACCAGTTAGTAATGGTGAGCTAAAAGAAAATCAGAGATGAAATTTTCATTTCACATACATCTTTTTTTAGGAATCTATTAGGGGAAGAAGTTCAACAAATTAAGTAGTAAACTAAGCAAAGGAATCCACGGGACCTAGAAAATAAGAATGCCTTACTGAAGAAGGGTGAAGCGAAGGACTAGATTAACACCTATGAATTAGTCAACGTTCTCTACATGAACAGAACCCACAGGATACGTTTATTACAAAGGGGGTCTATCAAACTGTTTACACATCAGAAGCTGTGTAGTCCCAGCAGCCACCTGCATGCTGGAAAACCTGAGGAACCAGTAACTACTCTGTCCAAGATGGAGCCTCAGAACACAAGGAACTGATGATGTAGCCCCAGTCAAGATGAAAAGGCCCCCGAACTCCCTAGAGAATCACTGGTGAGAGTCCATGTGGAAGAATGAAGGAGCTGGAGGCTGATGTCCTCAGGCAAGAGCGACACGCGCCCAGGTGCGCCTGCTCAGGAAGAATCCAGCTCACCTTCACCCCCCTTCCTCCTTCCTCCCTTTGCTCTATCTGCTCCCCAGCCTGTTGGACAGTGCTGCCCACATTCAGTGTGGGACTTCCCCCTCAGTTTGCTGTTCCACATGCCAATCATCTCATCAACACACCCCTAGGTGTCTTAGGCTTCTTCCTATCAAGTCCACAATCCAGAGTAAACATCACAACCTATGAACACTACAAAAGAAGAGAAATAGAGTGCTGTGGGAGGCAAGGATTATCTGGATTGCCTGAGTATTTGGAAAATTTAGGCATTTGACAAACCTATCAAAATACTAGAGCTGATGTAGTGGCACATGCTTATAATCCCAGTACTTGGGAGGCTGAGACAGGAGGATCGTGGGTTCATGGCCAGCCTCAGCAACTTAGTGAGACTCTGTTTCAAAATAAAATAGGACTGGGGGTGTAGCTCAGAGGTAGCATGCCCCTGGGTTCAATCCCCAGTGCCAATACACACACACACACACACACACACACACACACACACACACACAGACAAACAACTAGCACTAGGTACAGACAAAACTATGCAAATTTAAAAGAGGGAGAGAGAGATAGAAAGAAAATAGGGACAATTTTTAACAACAAGAAAAAAAGTTGAATTAGAATGAAAACACTTGATCTATCAGCATCATTACTTACACAATTTTCATACATTTTATACTATCAGTGCATTTAATACTGTACCAATATTAACATACTAACATGGGAAGCAGGGAGAGAATATAATATTAAATCCTTGATTATAATAGCAAGAAATTGAAATGTCAATACAATTTGGAAATATTATGAGAAGTAAATAGTAGCTAAAATAAAGAGACTGCCTCTGAAAAAAGTAATTGGTGAAGAAGCTGGGAAGGAGCGTGGATGGATGTTGTCAAGATAAGACTTTTCTCCCATTTGCTTCTTAAATTATGGGCATAAAATTTGGTTTTCCATGATCCCTCAATATTTTCTATTTCTGGCTTACCTTTTTTCCTCATTTTTATTGGAGCGTTGCAATCATACATCACGATGAAGTTCATAGCGATAGAAATATACATGCATACAGCACTTGGTGAGCCCTCCCCTTCCAGCTCCCAGCCCGGCTCCCTCCCCTTCCCTTACACCATATTGAGATCGGCACTAATAATTGTGTATAGGTACATTATGTAATTGCAAGTACCCTGAGGAAGCTAATGCAATAATCCATTACCAGCTGCTACAATAGAATTCATCTAAAAATAACTAGGTGGCCATGGCACCTGAAAACAAAATACTGAAAATGGAAGGGAATCAGTAACAGAGAGGTATGGAGGTCCTGGGGGGGGGGGTTCTCTTTTTATTGTATGTGTAAATCTCCTATTTGAATACTGTGCCTATTCTATGAGGATAAGGTAGGACTAAGGAGCCTGCAAGGCTGCAGCAATCTTTGAGTAGGATCGCATCTGATGAAAGCAAATATTCCTGGTACCCCAACCAGAAAACGGAATCTAAGAAAACCAGCCCTATCTAATACTCACTTGATGAGTCATGTTTTTCTTCTTTGTTTATTGTCTTTGTATAATCTTCTGAACTTCAAAAAACTTTTCTTAAAAAAATCCTAGTGTTGTTTAAACTTTCAACCATGTTACTTGTTAGGAAAAGAGTGTGTCCACTCTTGAAGTGTTGCAAGGTGAGCAACGGAATTCTGAAACGGTCATAAAGGTGTTGGTGGCTGCAACAAAAGAAAAATTAGATATTTGATTTCTGCCCCTGGTTTCTAACAGAGACCCTACAACCCTTGTAGTTTGTTGAGTGATATGAATGCAGGAAGCAGTTATTTTTTGTTGTTGTTCTAACAGCATAACTCTTGGTGGAATCCTTAATATCTTTAGGACAAGTACTAGTTTCTAGAAAGATTATGATAGAAGCCTGGAACTTTCAACCCTAACCACATCCTCTGAGTAGAGAAGAGAAGCTGGAGATTGAGTTAATAATCAATCACACCTATATGAGCAAGCCTCAATAAACATCCCTAAAGTGCAGGTTTGGAGAGCTTCTAGGTTGGCAACCATACATATATACTAAAAAAAGGTAACGCATCCCAGTTTGCATTGTGGGTCCTGTGCTTGGGACCATTCTGTAGCCCACCCTATTTACTCTTCATCTGGCTGTTCATACATATCCTTTATCATATACTTTAAAATAAACTTGTAAAAATGAGCAAATATTTCCCTGTTCCATGAACCATCATGGAAATTATCAAACATGAATGGGTGATCCTGGAAACCCCAAATTTGTAGCAAAGTCAGACAGGAATTTGAGTAACCTGAGGGAGCCTACTTCAATAGCATCTGAAATACTTTTGTGATACTTTTGTGACACTGAGCCCATCATCTGCAGGATCTGCATTAATTCCAGGTAGGTAGTGTCATAGTTGAATTGTAGGATACTCCGTCAATGTCCAAAGACTTGGAGAATTGGTTGGTATGGAAAAAAAACAGCACTTTTAGTGTCAAAGTTGAAATGTGGCGTGTATAGAAAAATAGTTTTGCTATGTTTTGTTTTGTTTTTTTTTCCTTTTTAGTACTGACCAATGGAAACCTCAAAGGAAGATTATATCTGAGGGGACAGAATCATGAGTTGTGTCTCACTTGTTCTCAACATCAAGTCCTGGGAGAAGGATATTCTAAAGATCCTGTCAAACTGTCCCTACCCTTATCCTCGCTATTTTTCTTCACAGCACTGATTCACTAGTTGGCACTGTAGTACGTAGCAATGTTTATTTTTACTGTCTCATCAACTAGCATGCAAGTCCACTGATGGAAAGTATTTGTCTTATTCACTATTATATTCCCAGTACCAAGAATTATATGAAAGCCCAATGCACATTCAAAGAATACATATATTAGTGTTCAAACTAGTACCAGAAAAAGAAGTTTTATTTTTATTAAGGACTTGTAGCATTTGCTTCCAGGGACTGTCAATTTTTGCGTGGATCACAATTTTGCCACATGGGGACTCTGCTGTTAGCCACAAAAATCTCCCAGGCATTCCCCCACACTCAGAAGAGAACTTTGCAATCAGGGATGGCCCCGCCACCAGATATAAACAATGTAAAGAAGGATTCTTGGTCTCAGCATGAGTGAGTCCTTATATAGGCTGATCCATCAGTATAATATAAGGATCCATCACTCCTATTCCCTGTGACTACATTGCAGACCTATGCAGGGTTTCTTATGTCTCAGAAGTTTACTATCCCTTAGGTATGCAATGTAAAATTTTTAAGAATCAGACATCTTGTCTCAGAAACAAAAATAGAACTTATGAAATATCTGCCTCTTTATCAAAATCAAGATTTCTACTATGTTTCCCTACCTAGTGGTTGAAGAATTTAATTCTTAATGCTGATATACTTGCCGGGAAGTCAAATTTTAAAATATACTAGTATACCAGTTGAAACTATCACATGCAGTGATTTAAATGAACAATGTAAAACCTTATTCAAGAAATCTTGTTATATCAAAATAAATGTGAAATGAATATAACAATGTTTATTATGATACCGTTTAAAAAACATTGACTTTGCATTCAAAGCACAGTCACCCATGCAAAGTAAAACATCAAATATTAAGGTATGAATTTGGTTAAGAGGCTTTTTTACAGTTACTCTAAAACTCTTTTGTTCTACTGTGAGAAATTATAAGAAATTTGAGGCTGCATATAGGACTATAAATTTCACAGTGCAACTCTAGTGCCACATGTTCCTTCAGGAAATTCATTCTAAATGAAAAGCTAGAAAACTGATTTCTCTCAATATAAATGACGACAAATGAATTGTGATTGTTGTTCTCTTGATAGGAATTTTCTCAGCCTCTCTTGCAAGAACATCTCAATATCAATACACAAATTAACAGATTTGTTTAGCAAGGGATAGGATCAAATAATTTTTGCTTTTGCTGACTATAGGCAAAAAAGGCAAGCGTGAAAGAAAGTGAAGAATAGAAATTCTGTTAATCTGAATTTTTTTGTTTGTGCGGTACTGGGGATTGAACCCAGGGGCAGTCTACCTCCAAGCTACACCCCCAGCCCTATTTTATTCTTTATTTGGAAACAGGATCTCATTATGTTGCAGAGGGCCTCACTAAGTAGCTGAGGCTGGCCGCAAACCCGGATCCTCCTGTCTCAACCTCCCAAATACTGGGATTACAAATGTGCGCCACCACGCCCAGTTTGTTAATCTGAATTTTAAACCAACATTGACTCGTGGCACCTTATTATTCTTGTTCCTAAACTTGCCCTTTGACCCAAAACTGAATTCCCTGTTAATATAAACATATATGTATATTTCTCTCCAAGCTCCAAGTCTCATTTCACTCAATTTCGTTCTTAAAGATTTAAATTATTATCAAGAGTGAGTAGATGACTCAAGCACCCACTGGGGCTGATATCTTGCCTGGATTAATGAATGGACTTTTGTTCAACATATATGCCATAAATGACCCAATGGAAAACAACTAAACACAGAGCGTGGAATAAGCTATAGTTCAAATGACCTGGCACCACCAAGTCAATGGCATTCAAATAAAAGAGACTTCAGAGACACGAAAACCAAACATCATGTGTAGGCTTTGATTCGGTTTTAATTTAAGCAAACCAACTTGAAGGACTTATCCTTAATTTTGTTAGGTATAATAATGCTAGATGATTAAATGGGAAGACCTTATTGTTTAGAAATATGTACTGATACGGAGATTTGATTTTAAAATACTCCAGGAAGAAAAAAGCATGTGCATGTATCTGGGAAGAGATAGGATTAAAGATAAAACAAAATTAGCAAAATATTGATAATTGTTGAGTTTGATGCTTATTATACTATTTTTTGTACTTTTGTGAATGTTTTTAAATTTCCACCAAAGGAAAAAAATAAAAGCAATTATTTCCATGAAGTCATGCAGTCTTTAGTCTTCAGAAGTCTGCCAGTAAGGGTTATGCTTTAAAAGTTTGTTAGATTCCCCTATCCTCAAATTTAGCTTAGGGCTACTACCTCTGCAGGGAGTGGCAGGCAGTGAGGAATACAATCAAGCCTGAGAATATGGATTGATTCTGCTGCATAAATGTATCCTCAGGTGAAGGAGAGGGAGATGTGTTAGATAACCTTGTAAGGTCTCATTCATCTGGTACTTACCATTTCCAGAAAAATGCTGAGAGATCATTTTAATGGTCTGACCTGGAATATTCTTCACCCATTTATCTAAGTCAGAGATGTTCACTCATAACCATATGTAACCAGACAAGGTTTTTAATGGAGCCCTTGAAGCAAGCAGATGGAAACCAAGGATATTTCATAAAAGTGTTACTGCTCTGATGAAGAACAGCATATAACTACAAGTATAGAAATGCATATGAATATTATAACCCACCAGAATAGGGAATTCTATATTAGCATTATGACTACCCTATTTTATGACAGGGTCACAAACAGTAATCTCTTTACAATATCTAGATCAAATGCATTTATTGGTAAAAGCAACTTATAAGTTAAAAGAATTTTAATGATGTGTGCTATATAATAAATGGAGGTGGTACTAAACCAGAAACAATGCTGAGGAATTTTTTAGGATATTGGTAAAATCTGATTCATCCTTAGCCATATCGGTGAACCCTATTATATGTTCATTCCAGTGTATGCTCATGAAAAGAGAACCAAGATAGAATCCAAGGAAAATTAATTTTTTCATATGTAATCAATTCTGGAAGTATTTTGTAGTATTTTATAGTTTACATTTACACAGGAATTATATAGTTTAGTTTAGTGTGTGTGTTTGTGTATGTGTGTGTGTGTGATGCTGGGAGTAGAACCCACAGGCACTCTACCTCTGAGCTACATCTCCAGCCCTATTTCATTTTTTTTTAAATTTTGAAACAGGGTCTTGCTAAATAGCTGAGAGCCTCACTAAATTGCTGAGGCTAACTTCAAACCTGTGATCCTCCTGTCTCAGTCTCCCAAGTACTGGGATTATAGGCGTGCACCACCACATCCAGCATATAGTTTACTTTATAGTTACACTTACAGATGACTTATGAAAATTATTCCCAAGTAAAACCTTTAAAGACTCATAAAGTTTGTGTATGTACATCATGTGTATTAGAGTGTTTCCCTCTTCCCCCTCCCATCAAAGTCAATCACCATGCTGAGCATGAGAAGGAGGGAAGGGGGAGGGAATGGGATGGGAATGGGGGGAGGGCTAAATGAGTGATGTGTGCATGTATGCCTCTACCACCCTGAACCTCATCAAGATGTATGATTACAATACACCAATAAAAAAATTCATAAAGTTATATAATTTCCATTTTGCAGATGAGCAAATCAGTTTCAAATTCCAAATGTCAACTGACATATAAAAAGCAGTATATGATATTCTCTAATTTATTCTAGAAAGGTCTTTTGGATTTGCCAAACATTTTCTAGAATGCTTACTACAAATTTTCCCAGATCTAGTCACTACATAATTTTTCAATTTCAATTTCAGTCAAAGCTTTTAAGCTCATTGCCCTCCAAGGCTATATGCAAAGATGTTAGCCCTGTGCAGGCCATCTGAACAGAAACTCATGTTCCTATTGCGTAGGGGCTAATTTTGCTAATCATTTTATCACTTTCTATTCCAAAAGATACTTTTAAATTATTTTAAGATATGTTATAGTGCTTTGAGGCCTAATATCAAAAAGATGTTTTCAAATATTAAAATCTCATAACATTGAAAAAAGTGAGAGTCAAGTCCAGACTTAATTCAAATGTGGTAACCTCTTGATCTTACTTTCAAAACTTGACCCAGGGAAGCAGCTGATGGTTCTGCCATCCTTCCAATTGCTCGGCCTGTAGAACTAGGAGTCGTCTTTATTTTCTCTTTTATTTCAAAGCTCCACTTCTAGTCCATTAGAAAAATCATGTTGGCTTTCTCTAAATTATATCCAGAATCTAATCAATTTTCACCACTTTCACGGCTACCACACTGGTCCAGGAGCCATCATCCCTCTGGGTTGGGACAATAACCTCAGACTGCATCTACCCTTGCCCCTGTGAAGTTTATTCCAACAATGAAACAAGAGTAACTGTCCTATTCAATTTGGGCTGCTATCACAAAAATACCATATACTGGGTGGTTTAAGCAATAAGCATTTATTTATTTATCATAGTACTAGAGGCTGGAGGCCCGAGATCAAGGTGCCAGAAGATCCAGCATCTAGAGTCTGATTTCAAGCTGGCAATCAGTTGCCTTCTCCTTTACCCTTGCATGGCTGAAAGGAGAGAGAAAAGCTCCTTCCTGTCTCTCCTTATCCTTATAATCCCACTAACCCCTCCAGGAGGACTCTAACCTCATGACCTAATTACCTCCCAAAGGCTCTATCTCCAAATACCATCATAGAGGGAATTGGGATTTTTAATATATGAATTTGGGATGGATGAAAACATTCAATCCACAGCAATGATCCTTTTAATAGATAAACCTAAGTATATCTTTATGCTGTACAAAATCTCCAACTGACCCTCATTTTCTCCAGAATGAAATCAATATTCTCACAATGGCAGAAAGAGTCCTCTATGATCTAATACCGAGGACCTCTCTGATTTCATCTCCAATTACTCTACCATTTGCTCTTCCCAGTCTAGACTCATTGGCCTCCTTGTCATCAATCAAGCACATGACCTGCTTCCGCCCCAGGGCCTTTGCGCTGGCCACTCCCCATCTCTATACATTTACATTTCACAAGCTCATCTCCTTCAAGAGTTCCCTCAAGCTCTTGTGCCTAACCATCCCATTTAAAATTGCATCCACCTCACATCTTACACTCCCAATCTTCCTTTTACATTTTTCCCATTATACTACACACTACCTACTAATATAGCATTTATGTTTATGTTTAAATTATGTCTTACTCCTTGAGGAATTCCAAGTGTTTGGAAGAATGTCTAGTACATATTGGGTATTCAGATTTGATATTTGTTAAATAAATGAAATCTCTGAGGCCAGCTACTCTGACGATACCAGTACATCCTATTTCAATCCCATTGGCAATTCGGTTTCATCTTGGAGTGAAATTTGGCATTATATACTGAGGTTTGATTTATTTATCCAATTTAAACAATATGTTTAGCTATTTGAAGTACTAAAATGCTTTTGAAAAAGTGTTTAGATAAGTGACATTATGCTTTGTTTTGGGGTGTGTGTGTGTGTGTGTGTGTGTGTGTTGTTGCTATTGTTGTTGAGACAGGGTCTTGCTATGTTGCCCAGACTGACCTCAAACCCT